>VUJU01000128.1:17970-66375 GCA_009835225.1 Aphis craccivora | reverse complement strand
TTGACATGTTCCCAGCTCCAAATAATAGCCCTTCATGCTACATGGAATATTAAGAGGCCAGTTTCCTGGATCATTAAAAAATGAATTAACTGATGGTGTGTTCAGAATATCTGCAACAAAATAATTTAAAATATTATATCTATATATTATTTCATTATTTTAGAATATCTATTATACTATCATAATAAAATTGTGTTAAAAAAAAACTTTTATAATATAAATTGTTCAATAGCAATTAATTTATACAATTAAAATTTTTTAACCCAAGTTTACTTTATATGACAAATAAACTGAATTCTTTGTTAATAAGGTATTACATTATTAATATATTATATAGATCATAATATGAACTATAAATTGTTAATATAAATGTATATTTTATATAATATACCTGTTTCATAAGAAGAACTAAGTAAAGTTGGTAAATTGGGTTCCTCCGAGGGTTCCTCTTGTTCTCTAATAACATCATTTGATTCCAAAAGTTCAATTTCCATAAATATAGTAGGATCGGGTTCATTTAATTGAACTATAAAAAAAAAAATAGATGTCATAAACATGTAATTTAGAATATTATATAGGTACTTGAAATTAATATTAATAGATGAAATTTTAAAAAATGTATGAGAAATTCATGTTTTTTGAATAAGATAAAATTTTTACTTGTACTCTAAAATATTAATGAAGAATTTATTAGACCTGAACCACACTGATTAATAACTATTTCTAAAATAATTAATTACGAGTATGTACATAAATATAATAATATAAAATATATAAATATAATTAATTAAATATTAATAAAATAATATAAATGTATTGATACCTGTTTTGTGAGAAGAACTAGGTACAGTTGATAAAATATGACTCTCTGGTTCAATAGTAGTAACATTTACTTCCAAACATCCAAGGTTTAAATGACAAGTAAGATCAGATTCTACTATATTTTCATTTTTAGGATAATCAATTTCAATACAGCTGGTTAGATCTGGTTCATTCAAATATTCTAGATATAATTAAAATAGTTATGAACTTCATTAAACTTAAATAATTTATTAAAAAATGTAAAAATATTTAGCAAACCCGAATCATTTGAAGAACTCTGTGTAGGTGTTGATTGTTCTCTCTCTGGTTTTAAAACAGCATCACATTTAGAATCTATATTAATCAGTGGCGTATATAGAAATAAATTTCGGAGGGGGTTAAAAAAAAATGTATGATAATATTATATATAATATTATAACAATCAAAATCAATGCCCATACCAACCATACATTTCGGGGGGGGGGGTTTGAACCCCTAAAACCCCCCCTTATATACGCCACTGATATTAATTAATAATTATTGGATATACCATTCATCAGTCATTAAATTTTTATTATAATACCTATACCGGCTATAATACCTAGTGACTAGTTTTCAATTTTATTTATGGAATAAACATTAAGTTGATTATAACATGAACAATCCTTAGTAAATTTAAAAAAAAATGATTAATAGCAATACCTACTTAAATTTAGTATATTACTTACGACAAATAAATACAAATTAAATTAAATAACTTACTTATGTCGCTGGATTTGTTTTTAATAAAAAAATGATCGATTTTACTTCCTCCTTTATGCCTAATTCTGCAGGCGTTAAGATGACGATTCCAGTTAGTAGAATTAATTTTTTTTATATCTCGTTCACGATTACAATAAATGCACTTCATTATGCACTAGGCAGTAAAATAATTGGGTAATGAATGAAATAAAATTAAGAACATATTATAAATGGCAAACCAAACCATTAACAGTTAATATTATAATAAAAAATAACGATATAACAGAAACAAATAACAGGCAAGTAATGTAATCTTAACATTTTCAATACACAATACCGAAGAAATGAATTGACGTGCTGCGCGGGGCATGGTACAGTTCTGTTGGACAGTGTACACGGGAAATACGTCAACGCTTTGTTTTATTTATAGATTATTACGTAAACCAAAAAGATCTATTATCTATTAAACATTTTATTAGGTACCGTTATTATAAAATTGTATCTAATATTAGTGACTGCTGTTTTACTGTTTATAAGTTATTATACACTTATAATACTTATAACAATCTTATACCAATGTGAGTATAAATTATAAACTAGCCGTCTAGGCCCTAGGGCCTGGAGTCACTGGGATACCCACCTCCAGTTTTGCATGAGGCGGCCGCCTCATAGAATAGCTATTCACGCCGCCACTGATCATATTAAAATTAATATTCTATATTTAATAAACATAATGTATTTCATCCAATCATTCACTTAATATAATATTATTTTGATATATAATATATATTTTTCTCTTTACAATTAAAAATAATTTCCAATACAAAAAAAAAAAAAAAACCATCAACAAAATTTCTAGTTTTCAGCTTTGTTCGCTTTTATTTTCATAGTATAAATTATTTACAGCATTTTCCATCACATTTCTCGTATTTTATTGCCTTTTGTTTACGACTTACAAAGCCTGTTGAATACATCAACGTTATGATTGAATTTCGTTTTTTTTATTAATATAAATTGGAAAACATTTAATATGCCAACATCGAAGTGAAAATGAAAACCAAACGTTCCATGCTATTAAAAACCTGCAGCACCCGAAGAATTGAATGATTATTATAATATTTACGGTCGCAATAATACTTAGGTTTAATGTTTCATGTGTATAAAAATGTTATACACTTGTGAGGATATGGAACTACGTTATAAAACTAATGTTTTATCGTTGATGGCGTTAATATAATGCTGGCGTATAATACATATTTTAAAATAATACATCTTAAAACTCCTTGTACAGAATAGGTAATCATAATATACACACGACGAGATTTTTTTCAGGAAGAATGATAACGATTTTCTATAAAATAATATACCTAGGTATTATTACTGATACTAAATTTCGTAAAAAACACAGTTTGTCGTCGAAAGACATATTTTAAGGAAGGAGGGTGTCACACCAATGAGTTTATCGACTCATTAAACCTTCCACAGTCTGAGCCATTTATTATATACTATATAATATGTAATATTATAATACGCGTTGATCGAACTCGTCCCGTCGGCAGCTAATTCAGCCGTAGGTATATTATAGTCGACGTTAATACGCTCGTGATCGGATAGAGCCCAACCCATCACCGATAGCCGTTGGCATGCGTGTTGTTCGGATTAGTTGCTGCCGGTGATCATTAAACACGTTTCGATTTTACGACCCTCCCCGCGAAAACGACCGCACGGTGGCGGGATGCAAATCGAAAATACGTGTTACCGATAACTACCACGGGCGGATATGCAGTGTTTGCCATAGCTTCGCGTGCCTATACATACTGTTATGATAGCTTTATTACGTAATGACGTAATTGTAACCTTTTCGACTATAATAATAGAAAACTATAATATTACGTTTCAACTAATTCGGCGGGTGGCTCGTATATTATATTCGACGTGCACGCGCGCAGTCATTTTGCGCGTTCTCCCGCACACGGTTGTCCGGTCGTGTGTACACAATATAATGCCGCGCGTAGTCGTATAATAATATAGGTAGGTACTCTCGTATTATTATTATGGTACACTACCTATAATTGTTTCGACATCATTATACACATTATGTTGTGTTACATAAATAATGGCAATGGCTATATATTATATATTAACTACGTTATTAGATCACGGGTATACGTACCTATATAATTTTATAAACACACACACACACACACGAACAACACAATATCATATAGGTAAATAGGTAATTTGTAAAATTACTATAATATCGCATGGTTATCAGTTTACCACCGTCCATATTATAGCAAATAAGGAACTAAATAAATTATTCACTTAAATTGAGCTTTGCAATGTTGTTTTAACAGAAAATTTTCTCGAAAAACTTTCACTAATACCCCCTCCCCTAAACACACAATCCGTAATATATTTATGAGGGATTTTCTATAGAAAATGGATACGTATATTTTCATATTATTTAAAATTCTAATACTTAACCATAGTTTTAATTTGATTCTCCTGTTCTAGATTTCAAATTTATTGTAAACTGTAAGAATAAATAACACATTAGTTTTTAAGTCTCATCACATACATATATTTTCTAAAAATAAACCCACACTAAGTCAGTCCCGCAACATGATAGAATAGCAATTTAGCTGTGAACAATGTTGTTATACAATTTTGTAGTTAAATATATTTTACACGTATGGTTGCAGTATTTAGTTGAAATAAATTTAATTAAGAAATTAAAGAAAAATTTAACTTAAGAAAATTATTGATTTCTATCGCAAGGACTAAACCCCGTTAGACGATAAAAGAAAATTAGAGTCTCCATTTTTAAATTTATAATTTTTATACTGTTCGTATACTAAGTTAAATACTTATAGTCAAATCATTATTATCAATATTGTGATGATTTCTATGATAATTCATAGTTTACAGAACATAATATAAACTTGATCATCGTACACCTAAAATACGTTAGTAAATGTGCAATTTTGTAATTGAAACATGTTACATATTATTGATATTATGTTTACTTTTTTTATAAGTCTTTGTACATACAAGGGTAGCTCAACGATTAACACAATTTGCAAATTTAAAAACAAATTATTACTAAAATTGTGATATATATTTACTATAATATCACGTATTATATAAAGGTAACAAATTAAGCATTATTAAATGCATAAACTTCACATCCATTGAACTTACTTCAATTTAAAATTTCACTAAACTTTTTCGTTGTTAATACAATATCCAAAGCTACTAACTTTACATCGCTCATCAAACCCTTATATTCAATCTAATTATTTCAATTTAAAGTTTTTCTTTTAATGAAATCGCAAAATCTAATACTTAGTAGTTATATAGAAACTATTAACTACCAGTTTGTGTGTTATAGTTTATAATAGTTGTAAATTAAACAAATATTAGGATATAAAAAATATAGAATAGCTTTAGTACCTATGTGAATAGCTTACAACACTGAGTTATCTTGAAATTTTGTTTCAATTTCTATAATATTTTTATTGATTTTATTTTTAAAACTCAATATTTCCGAAAATATTTGCATATATAACAATAAACAGAAAGTCTAGTCATACTGCTATGAGTTATAACTTATAATAATCCTAGATACTAATAGACGATTGACATCCAATGATTATTATTAACAAACAATAGTTATATTAATAATGTTTGAAATAAAAATATAATTATATTTTATTTATCAACCATCAGATGTAAATGTAATATGTAAATTGAAAATCAATAATTAAAATTGTATTGATGGACAATTAACTAGTTAATTATTATAACAAATAAATAAATATTGAAATTGCATTATCATAATAATTACAATTTATTAAATACTCCATGGTTATTGAGAAGAACCATGCACTTGTTATTTAAAATGAATCATAAACAATTGTTAGGTATTTTCTGAATATTTTTGTAGTTGAGTAAACGTGTATAATAGAGCTACAGTTGTCGATGTCATACACATTTATCAGATTCAAAACACCTGTAAATTGTTCTCACAATATATTAAATATAGTTCGTGTGATTGGATTCGATTTGTTATTTTAACACCACACTGATGGAATTCAATAAATTAACCGTAATTCGTAACTAGTATAAACACTGTAAGAACAATGGATACAATATAGTTAATCTATTTGATCGAATTACATCGAATAAAGTAGATAAGTATGCCTTAGTAATCATGAATTGCATAGCATTTGTATACAGTATAAAAAATAACTGTAGTTTTTATTACATTTTAATTTTAAATGATATATTTTTGGTATGGACCAAAGAGTATTTTTCATCCAAAATTAAATTAAATTAAATTAAAATGAATTAGCTACATGTTCTATGATAATACCAGTGGTTCCAACCATTAAATTAAAATTAAAATTTTAAATTCACTAATATATTAATTAATTTAGTATAAAATAGTGTATTTTAAAGCTATATAGAATAATAAATTGATAATAAATAATGATAAACACATTCTATTAATGGTTCCAAAATAAAGACCAATCCAGTAGTATGTGTTTCAATTTATATCACTAAAACTGTAAGCACAGCGTTCAGATTAGAATTGATTACCGTACCTACATAACGGACATATGGAATAATGATGTAGATAATAGATATATAACAATAATTTAATTCGAGATGTATATTGTAATTAAATGTAATAATATAGTATTTTAATGCTAATAAACCATACCTAAATTAAATACTTATATGTATTATAGAAACAAATAGAGTGACGTATAATGTCCCAATTTATTAAAAACAAAATCATATCTACATCGTTTCATAAGTTCTTTCGAATTGCCGTTATTGTGCATAGATATTATAGTCTACAAAATCAACATTTTAGTGTAGGTACTGTGTAAAGTAAGTTTTACTATAATATTTTAATATAGGTATGATAATGAAAATTATTGTGGACAGATAGACATACCTAAATACATAATAGAATACTCTCGATTATCCACGTTACGAATTATCCGTCACCTTCCGTGGAATCATCTACATACATAATGTTTTGGTGTAGAAAAAAAATATATTTATCTTTAAATTGTACATCATTATCGTTTTAATTGGGTTGTGATAGTCGATTACTCGATAACGACATAAAATACTATACGCTTTATTAATATTAATTTTTTTTTGGTAATTTTTGATACCTTTAATGTAAAAAACATTTAATTGTAAATACATTGCATTATAATATTTCACGGATTCACGGATAATCGACAGTACACTGTAGATGAGTTTTTTTTTTTTTTTATAAATATCTAATATGGAATGAGGAATCATAACATCATATAACTATTAGCATCTCACGATATAATATTCTGTGATGATGATACATTCTTCTCTCAAAATGTTGACTTTTTTTTTTAATTTAGACAATAAAAATAAGATTATTTAATAAAAGTTTTACTATTATAACTTGTAAGTTATTTTACCTTATAGAATATGCAAGCAACACATTAGTTTTGTTAAAACTTTCACAAAACCCTTCCTATGCGTCGCATAAAATAACTAAAACACTGATTAAACTTGTTAAAATAAACATGATTTAAGTTATCATTATTTATTTTTTATTTGATATCGAATGGTTGTTTATTTGTTGAAAGACAATTATTACCTATAATAGTACCTATACAATAGTTTAATACCATTATATAGTACTAAGCTAAGTAACGTAAATATAAATAAGTACCTATATTGATTATCTAGTTAATTCTTTATTATTAAGAATATTAATATTTGTAATAATTAAAATTTAAATATACTTTTTTAATATTGCAATAATAGTAAACATGATTTTATAAGTAGTTCTTAAGATTAAGACTAATTATTTTAAAGTATCAATAAAAAAAAAATCATAGGTGTTTATACAATTTAAAGTTATCAGTACGATTTTCCTTTTTATTCAGACTATACATTTAACAATAAGAGACTATAATATTTATTTATGCGTTCGAAATAATATTGCAAGAGAGATATCAACCGACAAAATAAAATATGTTTATGATTAAATGACTTCGATATAATATGTCGCTTGGTCACAATCGAGGTATATATACGCCATAAGGACTTAGCTAGGGTTTAGTTTGACCGAAATGTCATAAATAGTATCTCTGAGCCCTCACATTAGTATGACGGTGGATGAAATTGACAAAACTAATCGACATGTCGTAGTAATCCTGACCTGAATAATATATCGACAGTCCATTATAGTACTCTACAGAAAAAAATAATTATTCGATCCTTCTTCTCCCGCGTTGAATATTTATAATTCGAAATTTATACATTGTGTAGAAACATTATACCTGGTGGTGTTGAGGTCACGTTACTGTCTTGATAGATTGGTCACGGGTTATATTTGGAATTTATATGAAAATCTTACTGAATTTGGAACTATTAATTATGTTGATGTTCTAGGATATTAGCACCACAGAGAATAGTATTCCTTTGTCCTGCTCTATCAAAAATTAATACCTAATATTTAAAACTATCATAGTACTAAACTATCATTACGTAAATTATACGGTATTTATTAATGCATTATTATATTCATGAAACGAGTTTATGTTTAGTTAAAACTTAAATAGAATATTAGTGAAATGGTGTTCCAATGAATTAAATACAATTTTAGAAGATTTGATTAGGTCAAATAAGTATTTACAGTTAGTGCTTTATAGTTAACAATTAGTGACTTACGACAATAAAATATCAGATAAATAATAACTTTCACTGTTTGCCTTTAGTGAATTATGAATACAAATATCATAGGTATTATAATGTACTATAAGTAAAATGTATTATAAGTATTGTATATTTTATGCAAATGTGATTTTTATATCTATAGTACAAGTAAAATAATTTAACTTAATTTTTGAAAAATTATTCAAAAATTGTCGTGTTATATTTTATGATAAACATAAAAATGATACAAGCCAAATATAAGAGACCACTGATCGTATTCGTATGTATTATACGATTGATTGGGATATGCAACCAAATGAAAACATTTGATCATGACGTATGCATTTAGAGAGTAAATTTAAATAAATTACTTGATAATTAAATTTTCAATTAATAATTTATACATCACAGTTTATAATGAATAACAATTTTCAATGGCGATATTTCACTACAAAGGTTATTAAATAATTATGTTAATAATTATTATTAATAAATAATACTTCGTTAAAATCATTTTATTATTATTTTTATTAAAACAAAAAAAAATATATATATTTAATACTAGTTAATAAATTATAGTTTTAGAAAAATATTATAATAATGAAAGTAAATTTAACAAAAATAATTAGTCGAACAGCCTCCCTTGTTGTACTTTATATTGATCTTATTTGTTTATTTATTTTTTTTACATTATTACTTCTACATTATTATTCATACATTATTTTATATAATGTATTACAAATTATTTTCACCTAATATATATTAAATAAAGACAATACCCAATGTCATTAGAAAATTGCATGTCTTTAAACTATACAAGAAGTAGGTATCTACCTAAATATAAAAACTAAAAATCAAAAAGAATTTAACAGCGCACTTGACAGTAATATATTGTTTGTCTCGGTTCAAAAGTCAGACTTGTTGCCATCTTCGAGTGGCACGAGCAGTGAAATAGAAAAAAAATAAAATGCATAATATTTTTTTTTTTATAGTTCATTTAATTTTATTACCTATTAATAATTATTAAATATGAAGGTTTAAATGATACTTTATTCAATATTCTTTTCTGATTTAATTAATACAAATATTAGCTACTTTTAATTTATCATTTTTTTTTTTTTTTTTGTAGATTTTATAATAGAACATCTAAAAAATACGTTAAGTGTGTTGATCATAAGATTAAACTAATTCTTTTTTTTTTCAAAAATAATTTACAGCATTAAATAATAATAAAATTATTCATAACTAAGAACATATAGATATTAGTGGATAAAATATAATTAAATTCTCTTTTTTTTTTTTTAATTTAAAACGAAGATCAAGTGGTTTGCAAATGAACATAATTAAACAAACTATATTTCTTAAAATTTTCTCTGAATTTATTTGTTTTTATTTTAATAATATGGCTGATTTTACAAATAAGTTTTGATGGGCGTTAATATAACTTTTTAATTAATTACATGTGAAGCTGTAAAAGTTGACATTTGAGTTGTATAATTGTTTTCCTTGCTTATTACTGGCCGTTTGACATATTATTTACAATATAATGTGACACAAAACTTTAAACAGTAGGTTATATTAGGTTATTTTGAGGGTCTAAATAACTATGATTACAATTTTTATTTGTTTTATTACATAGTTCATAATATACAAAATATTTCATTTTACATTTTTAAAAATATTAGGGAAGATTTAGAAGCCATCGATAACCCTAGATATGCGCCTTTTTTTCTTTTTTACAATAAGAAAACAATTAAATTGTTACGATTATTTTGGTTCATTAGTTATTCAATTGAAGTTTGATTGTATCAGTTTTTAATTTTTAATTTTATATTATACCAGATTTCATATATTAGTGTATCAGAAATTCATTAAAACTTTAAAGTATATTAATTAATACCACACATTTTTATAAGTAACAGTGTGTATCTGATTTAATTGCATTATGCAAATAAATAATTCACCTGTACACAAATAATGTCCACATAAAAACATGAATATCTGCATACTATTTACTATGACATGCATACATGTCATAAAAAATGTATCGTAATATAAAACATATTGAATTATGAAAATGTATAGTAAAATTATTTTTATTTATCAAAATATATTACATAGTTTATGTTGATAAATTAGTTTATAATAATTGAAAAAAAAAGAAAAATTAAATAATTATTTTTTATAAGCTTATTAAATTAAGTTCTAAGAAATTATAAATAATTCAGATGTTTAGATTATATCTTAATATCATAAATCTTAATTTTATAATTTAATAAAATAAAAATCTAAGTTCATAATTTCCTACATAATTTATTGAAAACAAAACATAAGACGACCAAATATTATAAAATAATTTTAACAATATCTTGGCCGTATTTAAATTGTAATTAAACTTTTCTTTGAATTGTTATTTTTTCCAATTTCATCATTGTGAATAATACAATTGTTATTAATTTAAATAACAAAACACTGTAACCATTACAACAAAAGAGGTGATTAAAAATACATAAATGTCCAGTATACAAATCGCTGACCAGACAACTTTTTAATTTGTATTGTTAATCGCATTTAAAATAATTCAGACGTTCCTCAATTAAAAATCTTTTAACGCCGGTGTTTATACGATTATAATAATATTGTTTTAGTGTTCAGATAGTTAGTGAAATGATATTATAATTTATATTTAGAGACATTCAGATTATAAGACAAATATATACAAAGTTATGAATTTTAATTTGTACATAATTGTATTGTTAAATAATAATAATAATAATAATATTACATACTAACAAATAAATAATAATTTGATACTAATTATTTTTTTAACTTATTTTAAGTGACTAATTAGAAACATATTCCGAACTCCAGGATTCAGATACTAGTAATCAGATAGTTATTAGATATTATATTATTAATATTTTGTACCCTGCACGTATTTTAGAAAAACTGAATCCCAATCAAACTTTTTTATTTTTTATTGAAAAAACTTGAACTAAACCAAACTATTTAAATTTTATACCAAACTCCACTAAAAAATATAAAAACTTTAATAAATATTAAGACGTAAATATTAATATTTATAATAAAAAAATACAATATAACATAAATTGGCTTCAACAATAAATCCACAATAATTTTCGAACCAAACTACCAAACATTAGGTTTGATTAATAAATTAATAATTTTCAATTTGGTTTGGTTCGAAAATTAAATATTTCATAATATTAATATAGTTTATATTATAATTTAACATATTCTAACATCCATTATTTGTTTAGTTTAGATCGTAAATTCAATATTAATTCTATAAATTAAAAGTACGCTATTTGTAGATATATGACTTGGACGTTGAGGATACGGCTATATTACTGTATATCCAATGGCATTAGAAATGAATGTCTTAGGTAGAACCGTTAATTAAATATTAAATCTTTCAAAAATCGTTATATTTTCAAAGTTGTTTACAATTTATTATTATTAGTTGTCACATAAATCATAAATTATTATAAAATATTATATGATATAGTTATTAAAATATTATTTTTATGTTGTCATTAATAAACAAATGTTTTAATAACTAAATTATGTTGACCTAAGAAAAACAACTGTGATTTACTAGGTATAATAAGATAATCTCTTAATAATTATAGCTGGTAAGTACCTACCGTAAATAATATATAAAATAAATATATTTTAAAAATATTTTCATTATATACCATCAATAATTATTGATTATATTCAAAATGCAAATTCATAATGGTAATAATTACACTACATACACCAGAATTCAATATTAATAATTATTGGTAGATAAAAACGTAATTAACAAAACGTTTTGAATATTTTGCAGAATATGGTACTCTAGTTTTCTTTGAAATACATTCAAGTCGGGTGAAGTTTATTATGATTATTAAATCGGAATATTTTAGACTAAATTAATTACCTATTATATTTTAGTGTCATATTTAATGCAGAAAACATTCAAAGACAAACATGTCTACAAACACTCCGCCCGGAATATAATATTTATTTATACATTATTATGTTAAACAAACATATTTCCATTAAAATTTGATTCGCCTTACAATAAACTTGCAGACAAAATCAAAAAACCTTGGCGTATTTAAGTACTAATATATTATTGATAACTCCCTTAACAAATTGTGTATTCGAGAAATAAAAATTACAATATTCGATTTAATATGTCATAATCGTGGCCGGCTTGTTTGCTATGTCTGTCATTCATCAATTCGAATTAAATAGTTATTGGATAATTGATTTTATATGAGTCCTAGATACCTCACAGCTAAATCATATGCATAGTATACTTACGAATAATAAATAATAATAAATTATTCTCCCGTAGAACCTGACATTGGCGTAAAATTGTGACAGGAATAGTTAACGAATTAAATTGTTCGTTTTTATGGAATTGCAGACACAACGAAAGTCAAACGAAGTAATTTAATTCTGAAACAAATTTCACGGAAAAACTGACTATCCATTACATTATCATTTTATACCATTGTATATGTTTAATCGGTGACAAGTCGTCTCCGAATATAGTCGTTATACTGCGGGATTGCAACTGTCTATATTATTATAGACCATATAAAATATAATATTGTATTAGTACGAAGCATCCGACGATACGTGATTGTCGACACATATACGGCTCATAATGATATTATAATCGTGTTATCGCCGATCACAGTGTAACGGCGCGTATTTTATGCATTATTCACAACTGTTCGAATGTAACTGTTATTATTATTGAAGTATCGACTGCAAGGTATTCTCTTATACAGGTACCCAACGATTATTTACATTCGATTAATTAATATGTTTTGATGTTTTTTGATGAGAAATTAATTTTTATTCGTGTCTGGAACTAGAACTGATCCGATTGTTTTATACATACTTTTAGAAATTCAGAATTTATTTCAATAGACTACAATTGTAGGTTTGACCACTATCATTGGGTAGGTACATTGTATATATCGCGTAGGTAACAGAGGTTTAGACTCTGCCATCGGTTGAAAACCTCACGTGACCAATTATGAGTGCGCTTAGTGTAACTTATTCCTTATGGTTTAAACTAATGGGGCTAGGCCGGAGTAAATGGAGTGTTTTATTTCTCTTAATTTACTTTCTGTTCAGCAGCCACCGTCGAGTGTAACGTATATACATCTTCGAAATAGTATTTATCCGTATAACTATACCTACATCGCGGGGCGAGAAAAATAAAATACACAAATATTTTTGTGGTCCGGTGGCCGGTGAATCGGCGTCGGAACACGAAATAATCAACCCATGACAGTAATAGTTATTGCACGTCAAAAACGCGTACGCCCTTAAACAGTTTCCCGTTTATATATTATACCATGATATTCAGCGAAACTCGTTCGAGACGGGAAATATTGTGTCGTGTAGCCAAAACACCAACACAAATATCGTGTGCAAAAGACTTGATCGGTTTCGCGGGGTGTTATATTGTGTTTGGAAAAAAAAAAAGAACACTACCTACGTGTTGAATGTGTGTATAAGTACCGCCCGTGGATTTGGACGAGTAGAAGGAAGTGGCAGAGGCGGTGGCAGCGGTATTCTATATATATATAAAAATAATAATAATAATATATATACACACTTATACAGTGCAGTCGTATAGCTACTAGTTGCTGTTTAAAAATGTAACAGTTTCGCGGCGATGTGACGACGCGCAAACGTTAAAAATATTATATTTTAAAATAAAATCACATCGGCACGAGCTCTCGTAATTCGTAACGGCACGTTTTTTTTTTTTTTTTTGGAATTCTCACCTTTTATTTTCAAGACCGCCAACAGGAATAGCACGGCGACGGACTTTGCAGACGACGAGAACGACGTGGACGGCGACAACATCGCGCGTGTGGACGGTGCGCGCTCGACCAGAACCGACGACGACGACGACGACAATCACGCCGGGACGCGATGACCACTTCGCGGAGGGACGACCGGCACGGGACGAACGGACCGTTTGACGGACCGCCGGCGACGCGGCCACCAGTTGCACGGAATCGTCGCCGTCATCGCTACCGCGGCCTTTGGCTGTTGTAGCGTCCCTCAGCGCACGGTGGCTGTTGTAGCGATGGTCATCAACGACTGTTTCCGTCGTGACACCGACGACGACGACGTAAAAGGCTCGCGGCGGTATCGGCCACCCATTACCGGCACCGGCGTATCTGTGGTACACGCGGCGGCGGTCGTAATGCGATTGACGGTATATTCTATGTGGTACGGTATTGTCGTCGGAGATTCGAAGAAGAGACGAAAAATACTACCTACGACGCAGAACGGTAAACGACGTATAAGGTACACACCAGTAGGTCCAGGTATTACGACACGTATCTGACGTAGTCAGGTATATTTTCGGCGGTCACTAGGGACGGTGAGAAGGCGGAGTGAAGAGTGCGGAAGGACGAGACTCGAACACGACTTCAGAGGAACCCGTAAACCCGTATATTATAATATGGTCGAAGATCTGAACACCGACTACGAGCGAGAAGACGACGACAGTGGACGAGCGGACGTCGGCCGCGACGGACGACGACGGACAACGGCGGTGGTGGCGGCTCACACACGACTAGCCGCCGGGACAGCGACGGAGGCTGATGGTCCTTATTCTTTGCGCCGTCGCGCGCGTGTAGGGCTGTTGGGTGTGCGCGATGCGCGCGTGCGACGGTGCGCCCGTGGTGCGCGGTGCCCACGGTCCCGATGCGCTGCCGCAGCCGCCGGTGCTCGTCTAGCAGCGATATAGCGAGCGACCCACGACGCCGACCCGCCGACCCGTACGCACGCACACACATACACACACCATCACACCCGCCGTACACTCACCGCACACCCGCCGTACACTCACCGCACACCCGCGAGCGCGCGCGCGCACACACACACGCACACACCTACGCAAAGGGGTGGTAGGTGCCGCGGTATGTAGCACCGAAGCGCACACCGCCTTTAGCTGGCCGCCTGGTAGGACGCCCGTGTCTGTCCGTCCTGTCCGTCCCGTTATATGTGCCCACCGCGGTGATATCACACACACACACTTTATAGCGTCCTTGTGTGGAGCGCGTGTGTATGAGCGTATATAGTAAGTAGTGGCCACCGCCGTCACCTCCTCCGCACACACCCGTCCCACAGAGATCAATGCGGCCGCCGCCGCGAGAGCGAGCGCCGCCGCCACTTTGCTTTTTCGAATGGCACGGAAGGATTATGAAATATATAAAAAAATAATCAAATAAATACACGCGTTTACAACCATATTTAAGGGTATCGATGTGGGGCCGGATGTATCTATATAAATAGTTCAAATTAGGAGGGACTTATAATATTATAGTTCAAATATATTTAATACCCGATCCTAGTTTATCCCTATAGCGGACCTCAGGCCGTTTTCAATACACTTTCACTTGTTCTAAAAATCTAAAATTATAAATAAAACAGACGAGTATCGCTCGCTGGGCTGCACAGTGGATTTCGAGTGGGCCACTGCCCACTGTAATAGATGTCTTACATTTGGATTCAATGATATTATTATTATAGTATCGTTGTATGCGAAAAACGATTCCGAGCGTAGGTTGTGTATGTCAGTCTACATCACTATGCCATATTATTTTTGATATTCTCGATATAGCGACTAATTTTACTTGTACCTTATACCGCGATAAGGTTGATTAAACATTACATTTATTGTAATATTAATTATTATTTTTTTTTTTTTAATTATTAATATTATTTAATAAACACAAGGTATATAGTGACAATTCGTAAAATAAAATTTATAGATACAAAATGTATAATATGAGTACTTACTTATATAATTGCGTTATTAACTATTGAGTCGATAGGTACCACGTTACTGTAGAACAGCGTGAATAATGTCGTGGTAGGTATAAGTAACAAATAAAATTAAATTAAAATTGCAATACGCATAAATGTTTCAAGTTCCCATGTATAATGTTTTTAAATTATAATAAAAAAACATCATTATATTCTTCGTTTAAACTTTAAATATTATATAACTTTGTATTTTTAAAAAAAATATTCTTATATATTTTTATTTTATTATGAACTAATTATGAGGTACCTTGAATTGAATTGTCAAGCCTAACCTTAATTATTATTAAAAAAAAATAATAATAATAATTTAATTTTTAGCAAAAAAAAATATTTGCAATTAATGTTTGTAATTCTGTGAACAATTAAATATATAATGCATATTTATTCATATATTTAATATTATTAAATTACATTAATACAAGAGACAGCGAAAAGTTTTTAAACTTCAATTATTGAAAAAAACTAACACATATTTCTTCATCGTCTCTTTGGAACTTGACCTGGTGTTACCTGACCGTCTGAAACCCGCCTTATTTCTAAACAATTTATGTACCTTTTCTGCACATACCAAAATTAATAAATTACTCTCATACACACAACCCAGTAACAGTGGTAACAACTTTTTTTAATACGGCTTGAAGAATTGGGCAAGTAGATAAGTATAAATTATTTCAGGTAATCAAGGATATCGATGATTATGAACAATATAATATTATTTCGTTAATGTATTATACTATACAATAATTGTACTTTTAATGTCCTCTTTAATCCACACTTCTTGATCATTTTCTAATATATTGATAAAATCTGAACTCTCGAAAACACATAAAATATATGTTTTTCAGAATAAAGATATGTTTGTATAAAAATGTATTACCAAAAAAAAAAAAAAAAAATAGGATCAAATATTGTCCGGACACCCTTAAAACGACTGCGTATTATATGCACATTGCATAAATACTGAATCTTCTGAGGTAGTACTATAAATATTTTTTGATACGACATATTATTATGTATTTGAATCTTCTAGACATTTTTCTTTTATATATCTATACAGGATTTTACAGCTAGATATATTATAGCAGATCTTTTGAGAAAAATTCAAATTTTTAGTGTGTGCACAATATAATGTTATTTTTTTATATACGTGAAAACATTCAAATAACAATTTATATCATTGAGTTTTTATCTAGCTTATAACTATTCTAAAACTATATAGTGTATTGTATTTTGTGTAATATAATATAAATATCTGTATTACCTGATTTCGACAGAGAAAAAATAAATAATGGTTAAAATATATGGCTCTATGGTTTTAGTGTATTTCGGATCATGATCATGTTAGCGTCAGTGTACCTTATAACTTTGTGGAGAGGAGAGAAATACGATTGAGGAATATAACTTTTGTTGCATTTAGGGTTTTGTTTAATAACTTTATAAGCTAATCGGTGTTATTGGTGTTCCTCTACTTCAGCTTGTGAAACCATTAACTTTAAAATTTGTAATGGTAATATAATAGTAGTTTATCAGTTTATATGGGATATACTCGTATAATATTATATAATCAACAAAAGTATAAATTTATATATATATTTATATAGTTCCACCATTGAACGTGGTTCAAACTAATCCCCAAAATTTGTTGGTATCTTTTAAAACAATTTCTGAGATTTTCGTCAAAATCGATCAACTATTTTTTGAGTCTTTAAACCACAAAACCACAAACATATGCTTATTACCTTTTATTTATAATAGTGATGTTCTTACTTATTATTATTATTTTTTTAATGTTTCTATGGTAACACTTTTCTTTTCAATCATACTCTTAATTACTAACTAGAACTAAATTAGTAGTTTTATTTTCCTTTTAGCATTAATAATTGATGATATTAATATTATAATTAAATTGTATCATTTGAAATTTTTAGAAATTGGAACATATAAAAATACACAAATATATATTCATTTATTTTTAATAATATAAAATATGTTAAGTGAATGTTGTAATCGATATTTCAACTT
This sequence comes from Aphis craccivora, assembly GCA_009835225.1. NCBI lineage: Eukaryota > Metazoa > Arthropoda > Insecta > Hemiptera > Aphididae > Aphis > Aphis craccivora. Next base: position 48,204 of record VUJU01000128.1, on the reverse strand, counting down.
AATCTTATTGATTTTAAAATAAGAACTGTCTATCCAACAATTTAATACGATAATAGAAAATGAATAATGTTATTAACAAAAAACTGAAAAACATTGTACGTACCTACCGACAGTATTCACATATATACTGCTGTCTTATAAAATTTGAATTTCCCTAAGAAGAATAAATAGTTGTGGAAAATACCAGAATTCAATTTAAAGTCATTTTTTTTTTTTTTTTTGGTATGTATTTAAAAATATCTGTAATTCAAGACACGCATAGTACTTATATACAGAATTTGTGCGTGCCACAGCCATATTATTATTGTTTTTGGTTTCTCGACTCCTGTATTATATGTTACAGCTGCCACCAGGAATACATTTTTATTATAATAAATTATTGTTTACTGTTTTTTTTTCTTAACCTATACCATAATACATATTTTAAATAATGGTAACTGATTTATGCTTTATTGAACATATACCTAAATAAAATATTGCAGCTTATAATTTATAGGTATATTCAATTTGGTTTGAATTAGAGCTTAAATCATTAACTTTAATATCTTTCATGACTAGGTAGTTGAATTTTTAATGCATGGACACAATTTTAAATCAACGCCAAAATTCACTTAAAATTAAATAACCTATTGCATTGAGTAAATAGAACGGATAAAATCCGGCACTTATCGATTGATTATATTTAATTTTACGCAACAATTTTATTCAAAAAGCTTAAATTAATCTACATGTTTATTTTAGTTTTGGCGAAAATATCTAAAATAACATTAATGTGGTAGTAAATATAAAAATCTATACTATATTAACATAAATAGGACATTCATAAACTATACATGTTTTTACTATTCGTAAAGTTTAAAAACTTCTTTTTGCAGAAACGACGCTTACTGTAAAAGTTACCAATATATGGAGCAATGTTCTATTGGATTTTATAAAATTGAGAGTAGATAGATTTTATTATACAGAAACACTCTGATCTGGAAGAAGAGGGGCACTATTTCTAAAACCTCAGCTGATGCAGTATGGATGTTTGCAACGCCTATTCATGGTTATTTTTATTTTTTTATCAAACTTTGTAATTTATATAATTTTAAATTAAAATTGATTTTTTTTTTCACTTCTAATAATTTAGAATATTTTTTAATTTTTTCACAAAAATATACATACTCTAAATTTTCCTAAATTTTGAAATAATATGTATTAAACGATACTAAACTAATACCGTATAAGGTTATTTTTAAAATGTATAATTCATAATTTTTCCCAACAAATTTATTTTTAGTTCTTTTTAGCTACATCAACATTTAAAATATCCTTTTTTTCTTAGTTTTATTCGGTTTATTAAAAAAAATTACTTTGAATTTTATATTTTAAACCATTGATTTTTAATATTATGTATAATAAATAACATAATATATTATATTACAAAAATGTGTATTTAATATTTGCAATATTTGTTTCAAAAATAATTTCAACTTTCCGTATAGAGCTAGTAATATAAATAATAAATAAATTATTCCTTAAAAACATTATTGAATATACCTCCGCTCAGATTCTTTTTTTTTTTATATATAATATAAAAATATTTTAAACACTAATATTAAAATAACCTTCACAATAATGATTAAATAATAAGATACTCTTGAAAGTATTACTATAGAACATATAGTTTTTCTCTAGTTTTTTTTTTTTTATATATATACTAAATATATTTAGCAATAATTTCTGAAATTAATTAACTCTGAGCGTAGAATTCTTAAAATTATGGAATTTTATTTGTTATCGAAAAATATAATTTTATGAAATAACTTAAAATTTATTCAGTTAAAAATACTTTTACTGGGAATTAGTAAAATAATAAATTTGAAAAACACTTCTAGGCATATTGAAAGTCCGTTGCAATATTTTTAAAACTAGATGGTTTTTTTTTTATTTTAGAACTTTATTGACAGAATTATTGTAATATCTAAATATAGCGTTCCAATTTAACATATTTACAATATATCCAATAAACGTAAAATATCTTCATTTAAGTGTATTTCTTTTTAAAATAATAAATTTAAAAAATATATACATTTAAATAGATTGAGCTTTACTCAGAATTGTTTGTCAAACGCTATGATTTATTATTGCATTCGAATTTACGTAGTACGAAAAGTATGTAACATAATATAATATGAAACTTTATCATTTCTATACATCAGGATGAACGAAATTAGATTAATTCAATACCTTGTAACTATATTTATTTATCTACTATTATTTGAAACAATGTATTTTAGTTCGATATTAATAACTAATGTGGTTTAGTATTTGCATGCAATTTGTTTGACTGACAGATGTTTAAATGTAAAGAGTTTCGCATGAATTTTACTACTATATAGGAATAGCCCTAGAGCTCGACTTTGATCAAGAAAACTTCTTTACTGAGAACTGAGGAGGACTTCAATATATTTCAAACAACGCGTATAAGTTTCTCGAGATAGTATTGGTGCATCGTTCATCCGGCAACTACTCCAGTCTTAATTCAAATCATAATACCAATATATTGTACATACAAAATACACATATTTCAATAATATTTTCAATACAGTCTTATTGTTTGTGCTTATTTTGTTAACTAATACGTAGGTATATAGTATTATAATTGTTATAATTTAACACATAAATATGTATTTTTAAATCATAGAAGTACCTATATTATAATTAAGTAAGGTTGAATAATATTGTATTTATTTTTTTAATAAATAACTCATTGACTATAGAGCAGTAAGGTAAATTGAAATAACGTTGTGCTTTTTATTTTACTATTAGTTCAACTTAACATGAGGTTTTGATTTGATGCGTAAACGAGTATTTTAATATATTAATTAATAATTACATTATCAAAACCAATGATTTAAACAACGTTTCACTTAATTGTCAATACATAGTTACATGTTCTTATAACTTATTGGCTATTATTCATAATTATTTATTTCAATACTGTGTTTTGTACAGTTTCAAATACTCATAAAAAATATTGAGTAAATAAGTTTTTAAATAAATTCTAGTTATAAACTCGGAATTAAAAGGAATTAAATCATCAACAGCTACAATGTAAAAATTATTACTTTATTATATACAAATTATGTATCTACCTTGTTACAAAATATTCATAATTGTTTTTACTTTACCTAAAATTGTTTGATAAATATAGTTACATCATAATGCTTTTTATATTTTCCAAACATTGTAGATGTTTATTTAGGACGATTATTCATTGAGCTAAGTGTTAGGTAAAGTATTTTTGACTGACACTATACAATATGGGTATAGACAACTCTAGATGAATAAATTGAGTGACCCGATAAAATGTAGTTTCACTCAAACCGTAGGAATAGTGGAATTTGAAGTATGTAGTGCGTACAGCAGTTCATTTTATTTCCTATGGTATGTGGTCAGTGTTTGGCTTGAAAATGCATTACAGTTAACCAAGGTATCCCTATCGCTAACACTATACAATATAGTGTTAGCAAGGATGAAAATATATAATGTACCTACATGTCCTACATAGATATTATTATAACTACGATTAACCACTTGTTAATACACTGTTTAGTAGCACAGTTTAATCTACTGTTACAGTTAAATTTTATGAACTATATACTCTTAAAAATATAAATGTATATATATATATTAATAAATGACAAAGCGAAGTATATAAATATCGATTGTTTGTCAGGTCATCTTAATTAAATTATCCATTGAGTAAAAGCAATTGTATTTTTTTTTTTTTTTTTTTTTTTTGTAACGTCATGCGTTTAAGTATGTTAAACCAAATTATTTCATCATAAAAGTTAAAGCACTTTGTTCCTCAAAAACTAACGCAAAATTAAGCCAGATAACTAATCCATACTTATTAAATATAAGAACATTGATGGTTATTCGATAAAGATATACACTTGAATAAAATTGTCATCAATTAGCGTTAATCTTAATTTCTTTGCACCTATCTATATTTAACTATTAACATTGTTGCCATCGTCGCATTTTATAAGTATTTATAAATATATACATATATATATATTATTTTTTTGTATATATATATAATGTTCTTTATATAGATATAATATGCATATTATTTTGTGCGAATCTTAAGGAATTAAATATGACAGATCTTAAGCTGTTTATTCGTGATGACTACCTGCACGTTTCATTAAGCACCCACCTAGTTGCAGAGTATTTTATTTACATTTTACTACCGTTAATATCTGAGTTACCCTGGCAACAAGGTAATGCTGAGGTGGTGAGCTGACTGAGTTTATTCCGCATAAACCTCACAAGACCACTGCGGAATAATAAATCAAATATTAAACATACGTTTCGATTTGATTTACCAATATTAGCCATTGCTGATTTCTTGGCATGTATCCACGTGTTGGATATCCGGCAGGTATATTATATTATGTTCTAAGAAACTATAAATAACTATATTAATACTACGAAAGGTAAAATGTATGCATATACAGTTATTATATAGACAATTTATAATATTATTAACTATTATGAAATATTATTTAATGAGCTAGTGCCATTAAAAACTATCATCCATACATTTTTCATTTATATTATTCTATTTTTATAAAATCTATTATCGATATTATTGTTGAAAGATTGTATGTATTTACATTCTTATAGTCCGTTAAATTTCACCTTTCAAATAAAATTAAGTTAAAAATTTAAGGTTAAAAATTATTTATTTGACCGATTTGAAAGCAATAATTATCCATCAAATAAAAAAAAGATTATTATAATCGACGATTAGTTAAAAGTTTGTTTTTAAAGCCATTATTAAGATGTCAAGTTAATTTATATAAGTTTCTCTGGAATATTTAGGTATTTTGCAAAAATATTAATATAAGCAATTTACGCATAAACTGGAATTAAATACGATTTAAAATGTGTGAGGGAAGTTTAAGGTTGGAGAAAAAGTACCTAGTTTTTAATTTTTATATTTATTTATTGATTATTACTTATTATAGTTGTTGTGTGTTGTACAGTCAATATAAGGCGATGATAAGATTTGTAGTTAAAATAATTGTAAGTATTGTATAGTTAAATCATTGAACATAATCTAATAGTTAAATCGTGGAGGTTATCACATAATAAATGGTATTAATAATAAAAATATTTATAATGATATATGGCTTATCAGCAAATACAAATGGTGAAATCTAACCGATGGTGGAGATCAAATAAATGAATGACATTCAGCACTCAAGAGAGCTCGTCGTTTCGTCGATGTCAACATAACGGTAGCCGTGTATTTTAGTGTGCTTTCGAGAAATAGTTGAGATAAAATATTAAGTCTACTACGGTATGTTGTATTGAGAAGAGAATCACATAGTCATGTCATATTCCCCTCCCCTTCAAAAATCTGCTGGGCGTACTTATGAGGGTTATGACAACCGTTCTACAGGATCGATCGGGTTTTCAAAATCGTAAATAATCACTGTTCAGTTTCTTAGCAGATGGTCAGTAACCAACCAACTGTTCATCGGTAAACATCGATCAACCTCCTGTTCTACTCGCTAAACTCGTCCGTTTAAGTATTCAATCTTCGTCTTGGAAGTATCCTTTACTCTGTAAGGTGTTCGTGTTATTAATGTGTTGAGGAAGTTGTTGAATTTTTTTCTTCCAAAATGTCCTCTTCCACGACCTTTATTGGTTTGGTTAGGGTGGTGATAAGATTTTAAATAAATTTTAGAGATTGAGATCCTTGATACCACTGAAGTGATCGTAACGTTGGATTAAAATGAGTCGATGCCTTTGATCTCCTCTACTTATACCAACCAGTACAATTGCATTTTGTCTTTCCGTTTATTTTCATATTTTAAAATGTACATATTTATGTTAGTTAAGTTATTATACGAGTATATTGAGTATTTTATCCATGAATTCTTTCATCTGCGTTACAAAAGTTCCTAAAAATTATCATTTGATAGGATCGTTTATGTCATGACTCATAAACACCTAGGGTTTTATTATTTTCTTCAAATAACTAATTGTTATGAATTAATATTGTGTAAGCAATTTTTTTCAAGTTCTATCTTATTCTCTTTACAGATAAATTGAATTTCTCACAATGTGTTTACTGTATGTTTTATTTTTAACGAATTGATTTTGTTTCTATTTGTGTACCCCAATCAAAAATCGACTATGACAAGTTTCAGTTATTGTTTTAGTAAATATCTTACAAAGGTACTATGTTTCTAATTTAACAATGGAATTATTTCTTTTTACAAAGCATGTTGTTTCCAACGTCATCGCCCCTTAATATCTGCTGGTTCATGTTTAATTTAATTTGTGTCTGGTTGATAGTCTGCAGTTGACGATTTTATTCATTTGTTAATTTATTTTCAGTGAATAGTTGTTACTAAGATATAAGTGAATCAGATATCATATAATATTTAATATTTAATAGTAGTGGTGAGTGTTTTAATTTTTGGATGTTATGAAAACCATGAAATATTGCATAATATTTTCCTGAATGTTTTTGATTGAAGAGGTATCTGGTTGTGAGAGTCGTTTTTATTATTTGAAATATGACGTGAGATGTTTTTTCTTATTGATTTATTTTTAGTCGAAGTGATAGTTATTATTTTGAGTCTGTTGTTTGACTTTGGAAGTGTTTAGGTTGGTATTTGTCTGAAAGTTTAAATGCTTCTAGTAGAGGGCGATATTGTTTGCTTGTAAATTATTGTTGTTGTTGTGTGAGATAATACGTTTAACTTATATTACCTGAATTTATCAGCGCTAAAAGATATAAAAAGCTTAACATTTGATAGAGAATGGTAAATAATATACATATTATAGCGCTTTAATGTAATAACAAAGTAAGTATTGATCATGGTTATTAATATTTTACTTATATATTTATATATTATAAAAATAAATTCATTAAAAATAACATAAAAAGTTTTTTTCACTTATCTATATTTGTTTAAATTAAAGCATAGACATTATTTAGTGACTTGATGATTTTGCTTTAATCAGATATGCTATAAAGAACTTTGGGAAACTTTTGGATTAGTAAAATTTATTCGCTTACCAATCGTTTAAGTGAGTTTTGGTAAAAAAAACAACTAATTAGGTGGTACATTTGGAGAAAAGCAGTAAAAATGTATAATTAATTAAGAATATTGTAATGATTCTAAAGATCATAAATAAAAAGACTTGAATATTTCATCAAACATTTATAACATTTTTTAAATCACAACAATTTTTAAAATAATTTGGCTCTTTTAAGCTATTTATATGTATTAAATTTATTTATTATAACTTAGGTTTTATTTTTTTAAATAAATTATTTATGTAATTTTTTCTAGTTAAAAAAGTTCAAAATGTAATACAAGATACCAAAATTGTACCTCATAAATTGTAATTACAGCAATTACATACTGAAGATTTTAGATTAGGTAATCGTTAATATATATATATATATATATTTTTTTAAGAGTATTAGGTTTAAATATTGAAAAAATTGTTCAAATTACGAAAACATGCAAATTGTTTCGTAATAAAAATGTATTTCAGATATTAAATTTGATAATATTATGCAAGCATTTTCAAAGAATCCTTTAAAAATATTGAATAACCACATTTACTCATTTTTTTATCGTATTTAAAGGAAATTTTTCATTGAACGTCTTTAATGGTTTTATTGTAATTAAACAAATATTAGACTTTAATATAGTGTTTACTGCTCATTTATGTTTATATTTTTAAACTAAATCAACTGATTTTAAGCTATGCATACAACAAATATAACAATTTTTTACTGTAGCTTCGTTAGTAATATATAAATTAGTCAATATGTAGTGTAATATCTATTGTAAAAATGAGTTTATGATATTGCATCGCTAATATAAAAATAAATTACTAAAAGTAATATTTATAGGTTATGATAAATCTTTGAAACTAAATGCTAACATATAGTTTTCACTTAAAATAGTTTTTCTTGTATAATGTTTTATCATTAAATTAAAATTATCAAATTCATTACAATGATACACTAGGTAACAATAGGTACACTAAAAATGTACCTACTAACTTAGTATATGTTTCTAGTTTTTTAATCCGTGAAACGATAAATCTTACTACGTTGAAATCTATCATGCTACCTATATAGTATCATTACTTTTTACGAGGTTTATAGCTTCCACCGAAAATAACTCTTACATATTAAGATTTATGAATTCACTAAATGAAACTAGAATACCTTCATACATATTTATTGTCGTAATTTATGATTTTGTTGTAAATGATTATTTGTGTTTTGTTATGATTTTTAATGTTGTTTAAAACAATATATCATTTTAATAGCTTTATTGTAAATTATACTAATCATTTCGTAGAAAAATGTATAGGTATAATGTATATTATGTAATAATAACATAAACTATGTAAATTAGTTTCAATTCATAATACGTACTTCTAATTAATGTTCTTTTAATAACAAAAAAAATCTAATTTTAGATTTGGATCATAATTTAATTTTTTTTTTCTGTGAATTAATAATACATCATCAATCATCATGCAAAATATTGTAATTATTAAGAAATAATATAAATTATTTTATACTATATTATTATTTTAAATTAATATGTAAGAAATAAATGTTTATAATAAAATTCACATCTCAAAATCATTTATCCTATTTTGAGTTGTAACTTTTTATTTTACAAAATATAATCTATATACCTAGAAAATATATTTTAATAGAAATATAAACTCTCGAGGGGGGGGTCTTATATTTTAAGTATGTACTTTAAATCCAAACATTGCACTACTCGAGTCTCTTGAGGTTTGTATGGACTAGTGTAAATTAGTAAAACTGGGGTTTACTACGTACAACACTTAATTTTATACTTAACTTAAAAAAGTCACCCGTGATAAAAATAATAAACATTAGAGTTATTTAATTATTTTTAAGATAATAGTATTATATATATAGTTAATATTTTATATGATAGATATTATATTTTAGTCCAACAATTCACTTGTAAAAAACCAATGCACACTACTCAATACAAACATGAATTAACACACTATTATTATAAAATATAATATTAATATGATACGTAAGTATTTGTTCTTATTTACCTATGCACATAAATGCATGTAAATGTACTTATGTAAAATATATATTTACATTACACTGTACTTCTAGTTTTGTTTAAGTTTTTAAAAATAATGTACAATACTTGCATTTTTCTATTAAATTTTTTAGAATAATTGTCTTCCCATGTATATTTAATTTCAAAAAATTCATTTTTTTTTTTTTTTAATTGGAGCATTTGTGATATTATTTTAAAATTAAATTTTTTATTCAGTAAGATCAGAGTAAATAATTATTTTTTATTAAATTCTTATGGTGTATAATGATACTCGACTTTAAGGCGGAATAAGAAAATTTTGAATATTTTGATAATAACACCTTGTTTTTAATAATACTTAATGATAAGAGTGGCAGTTAAATAAATGTATCATCTGTAGATTTATTTTTGTTTTCAAAGTTAATTTATTTACAGAAACCTAGTAGAAGTATTCAATCATATCAATACGATGCTGTATGATCAAACTTGTTTATAAACAATTGGTTCGACATAAAATCGTTCGTAACTAATATTGACAACTTAATGCTTATAGAATACTATTTAATAAAATATTTGAAATTAAATTGTACTAGAGAAATATAATTGAACAAAATTTGACACTAAGATATGAGATTAGATAGTTTGAAGAATTATATACTTTACTGAACATATAACCAAGCACCAATTTATGACGGATATATTATATACTTTATTTGAAGAAGTTATTTTTAATGTTGAAAAACAATTAAATTTAACCAATCAAAAACAAAATTCTTGAAAATATGAATTACGCAGTTCTTTTATATTTTACTTTTTATCTTAAAAGCACATTAATAATTCCTAAAAATAAAAAAAAACACCATGAAATCCATTAAAAAATTTGAAATATGCAAGTAACTTCCAAAATTAACAAAAATAAAATATAATTATTATGTAAAAAAATATGTATATTATAACATAATCACCTTACTTTAAAACAAGTTCTGAAATGAGTAAAAAAGAAAAGTTAGCTTGTTTCGGTTTAAGTTTTGTATAAGAATACTCCAAGTTTGCCTTTTATCAAAGTTACTTCTCGAGTATTTAATTGAAGATATTGTATTGAAATAGCGTTGTCGCTTAATTGAAGTAAAAGATATTCTACTTAGAGTTTAGTTTTTTGAAGTTGACTTTCATTCATTGTTGTAGTTTTTTCTTTTAATCTTAAAAAAAAATAATAATAATTAATTAATTATATACTATATTAGAACAACAATATATAATATATATATATATTGGAACAACAATAAGTCAATATTTATGTCTTATGTATTATATCAGGATAATAGTAAACATGTTACAACACCAATATTCAACAATTAATACGAAAGTAATAAATTCTAAGTTTTTTTCAAAATATCATCACATCACTAACTGTAGAATAGTAAGACAATAGTTATAAAACTGTATATATATATATACAAATATTAAGTTATATTTTGTGTTACCATTAATATTATTAAAACTGTATATTCGTATATCTGTGATTACGAATCGATTTTAAAATGATTACTTGATTACTGCACGTCTGGGCTATTCGAAACATCCTATAAACGATAGATTTTAAGAAATGTATTATAGTGGTATTATAGTAGTATTACTGACTGGACTCAGAGCAACATAATTATTAATTATAAAAAATATGTATCCAGGGAAAAATATTGAGTTACCTTATCAAAGAATTTCATCTACAGGTAAATTTAATTTTCTATTTCATTGCTTAGTAAAATTTCAATGTACAATCATGCAGAACAAAAAAAAAAAAAATGCATAACCTATAGCTATGCTGTAGTACCCGTATAATGATGAGTTCATAACTCCCTCGGGTCCACTGTGAATAAGTCATTGACACGCTCAGAATAAGATTATACTATGGTCTCATTTCTGCCTATTGATTCCAACAGAAATGGATTCATGTACCACTATAATAATTCGACGAAATTGTCAGGTCAGACCTCCCTCGAAAGCGCTTTACCATGTTGGGATCTTGCCCCGGGTATTACCCAGAGTAAAACTATATCCACTCAAAATCCGCGAATAACCTTGTTCCAACTGACTTTAACCGTAGAAAAAGAGTCGATCTTTATTAAGCAGATAAAATAGTAAACATTTCTATAAATTAAATTAAAATAAAAGTTACGACCATAGAGTTATATGTAAAGTATCATAAACAAAGTCAGTATTACTAGTCATGATTAGAAAATTATTTTGTCATCAGTGTGAAGTAAACAATATTACTACACTATATTTAGATTCTGTCACATACCCGTGCCAATCTAAAATTAACATACCCTTGATGGTTTTCATCTATGATAATAGAATAAAGGAAGTATTCAGTTTTTATTCTAGTATTTTTACCATTTTCTATATTTACTTACAAACATAATTAAATTTTAATGCCTGGATATTTATAGAAATAATAATTATTTGAAAAAATAATAATTCAAGTATAATATAATTTGAGATGTATATACTATTATACTTTGTAAACATTTTTTGGTTTTTAGTACAACCAAAATAAAGACAATTATATTTCATAACAATTTTTCAGAGACATTCTCGACAAGAATTAGCTAAAAGTTTATAGCTTTATACTTTTATAACCTTTTATTTAGCATCGATTATTGTGATTATAAAAACTTATAAATCATGGACACAAAATAAGATGATTATACACTGTAATAAAATAAATACAAATATGAAAATCAAAGAAGCAAAAAAAAAGAGTTACATGCTATGAAAAATAATTAAAACCATAAATTATGAATGCTTTGGATACTTTATAGTCTGTGTAGTAAAAGTGCACAATCATTAAAATAATAAGTAACTATAATATAAATGTATAATTATATGAGTTTACCTATTTTTTTTTTTTTTAAAGAGGAATTGTGAAACCTTACCTAATCATCAAGACATTCGGGACAACAATAAATAAAATAAAATAAAAAGGAAATGGAAATTCTATTATCTTATTGTCTTTTCCGTTAACTATTAGGTGATTTCAATGTTATTTATACTACAGATTAGGACATCATGTTGTCACAGGATTATATACTTAATGTATAAGCAATTTACACTTCCTAATTGATACTTATGTAACCTATGTTAATTATTATTGTGCTCGTGGGTTATTCAGTCATTGGTCTGCTGCAGGTTCTCGTTCACAAACGCGACAGATTAACTTTACTAAACTGATAAATACTACATTACCGAGCTCACCGTTGACGTTAAAGCTGATTTGATATTGTATTAGTTCAGTCACTATACTAACTGTTGGTAGACTATTATTATCATGATTATGTCGCGAATAAATTACCATTTTCAAATTGGATTTTGTTTAGTTGCAGGAGTAGTTACTACTATATAGTCAGTACCAGTAATTGGACTTTGTGGTAAACATTACATTTTAAAATAACTATTAAATATACGTATCAAAAACTTTGACATAAAGCGAAATAAACCGGAGTTAATTATTTGGTACCTAGATACGAATACGAATTCACCTATTATGTATTTATATATTAAATGCCTAGAAGATAACTTGAAAATATGACTTCAATACATCCACTGGAACAATGCAAGAGAAGGACAAGAACGTGAACAATTATAAAATCAAATCCACCGACAACAAGAGACTATTCTAACTCAAATTCTCATGAGGCACACAATGTGCAACCGTTCATTACTAATCCGAATCCTGAAAATGTGCCAAAAAAGGAATATAGAATCACACAAAGAAATGAACTGACGTGCCGGAATCGTATTTTAGTTATCATCTACACTTCAACAAAGATCATTATGTTTGTTCTGATAAAAGTACTTATATTTTAATAAATTTAAAGAAATATAAGTACACTATTGATAGTATGTAATAATCAATTTTTAATTCTATTTTACTGTTATTTTTTTTTTGTTGAAAATTAAATATTGTAAATTTAAACAACAGAAAAAAAATACTGTTATTTTTTGCATTGATTAACTAATATAAGTATCTATTGTTTTTTTTTTCTTATGAAAAATAATACGTTTTTCAATAAAATTTAGAATCCCGAATACTACGTGAACAATTTAAATGTGTAAAGATTACCGATAAAAAATATTTAATATTAATTTAGTATATAAATATTACCTTACAAAATGTCAGATTTGATAACATGATAAAAATTTAATATTAAAATATGGCGTTAAGAGTTATTGAGTTATTTTTTATCTTTGCTTGACATTCACACACTAGAAAACAAATTTATAGCAATAAATCATAATAAACCAAGCTTCAGTCAGAGTTTTAAAATAGTTACACTTATCTAACCATTATAGTACGCCAAATATAAATACTAAACCCATATGAAACCCGTAAAAAACTTTAAATATCAATAGAATGCCATTTTATATTATAGTAAGGAATTTATGATAATAATGAATTCCAAGTATATTTTAATAGCCAAATAAATTATTACCATTAATTAGGTTTAAATAAAATGCGTGAGTAATTATTTTATAATTGTAATTTCTAAATTATTTTAGTCACTATGTGTATATTCATTGTCTATTGATGAAGTTATTTTGATGATTTATAAAAATAATGTTTGTATAAAACTCACCGTTCTAGTTTACATACATTAACTTCAGGTGTGTTCAAATTAAATTTTCAAGTGTATTCCTGGTTAAGCATTTAAGAATGCAAGAGATAGTCGCATTCTGTGCGCTGGCGTGTAATCACAATAATGTTTTATTTTTATGATGGTACCTATGTTAAAAGTTAAAAGATTAATAAAAGATTTTTTTAGTCTCGAGTTTTTTTTTTTTACCGTTGACTCGTATTTGTTTGTACTTTATTTATTTTTATTGTTCTTTGTGTTTCCACGTGTAGTGTAAATGATGCGTGAGGGTGAATAATAGCAATTTTTTTGTGGTTTCATTCCCAACTTCACTGCCTTTGACTTTTTCTTGTCTGACGACCTACATACATACATAACATACGTACTATACATACTTAGTAAATAATAAAAACGGTTTTTTTTTTTGGAACATTCTTTGAATAATATTAAAGGTATAGTTGAATACCTACTTTTGTGTACAAGCATACTAGTACTATTTAGTTATGCAGTACTCTACAATAGTCATGTTATCACGTATTACATAATAATAATAATATATAAAAACTGTTCTTTTAATAATGTCAAATTTGATATAATCACATATAAATTCTGCTGAAATCTAGATTAAAATATCTCAAACAATATTAAACTTGTAAACTATAATATGACTATTATAAGATAATGTATTATTAATATATTATGATCATATTAAGTTGAAAAATGAACTAGTATGATATAAATGTTTGAATTTACTCTTTTTTTAAATATAACAAAATATGCAAAAATATTTAAAATAATTTTTTTATCCAATTTATTTGCATTACGTCACAAAAATATTTTTTTCTTAATATAGAAAATTTTAAGATCACTTAAAAAAAAATCACACAAATGCAAAAAGTCTGGAACCCTAATAATTACGAATAATTTTCAAATCAAGAATTATTTAAGTACTTAGTATATTTAAAATACTTTTACTATTTTTTTTTCATTATAATTATTCTGATTTCGTAATTTATATATTTTTTTTATTATGGCTGTTTCATAATAATATTCTTGTCAAAAACTTCTACAAATAATAATAACTAATTAATGGAACTCAAAATTATTTTATTTTAATGAATAGTATATTACAAATTGAATTAAATAAATATATACTACGTACCATTCTAGTATAAATATTGTATACAGATGTAATAATATTTTGCATCGACTATAGCGTTTAAAGATTAGTAAAAGCAAGCATTTATTGTTAAAATTTGAGATTTTTTATATTAGTGGATAATGCTTAAATATTAAACAATTAATAAAATAAATATAACTTTTTAATCGTTAAAGAAATCTTATATTAGATTTATGTTTAAAACCATAGTAAAGTAAAATGTGTATATATTTAACTTTAAAGATATGGAAAATAAAAACTTTTGAAAGGATCATATTGCGAATAATTGGCACTTATCTCCGCTCTACCACTCCACCGGGTTAAATACATTCTTATTTTTGAAGAGAAAATCTCATGAAGATTATGTTCCCAGATTTAAAAACTCCTCTTTCACACGCATTAGTTGTGTACCCACTTGATGCAAGTTTCCCCTTTTTTATTTTTACTCCTCTTAGGAATGAACATTATTCTCACATTTCTCCTACACAGGCACTACATAACAGAAATAATTATGCCATGACATTTTTTTTTTATTTATAATACTCATTGTTAAAATTATATTTTTCATGTTTAAATAATTAATCAGTATTATTATACAATTGTATAATATATAATAGTCTTAGTTCACAATAATGGAAATTCAATACATTTTTTTTTAATATGAATTCAATTAAACTAATATTAGCATAACAAATATTGTACATAATATATATTAACATTGATTTTGTAAATTATTATTATCCAACTTTTTTATACCTTTAAAAATACAAGCGCTGAGCAATTCTTAAAATTATGTTTCAAATGTCAAAAAAAAATATGAAACAAAAATCTAAAATACACATTATATAACAAAAATCGAAATAGAATAATGATGTTTAAATAAAAAGTAAAGAAATAAAATGCTTAAATAGCATGAATAAGATATATAAAACTAACCAAGAATGTAAGAATTTGTTTAAACATGGTGTTATTGTTTAAAGATATAAAATTAATTTAAAATATGAATCGTTTATATACAATATACATAACAGTATGTTTTTAAAGTTATTAAGTTGAGAATAAATATGGAACTAATATCATAAATGCGTAGTAAAATATAAAATAATTTAAAACAACATATGTTCAATGTTTCTTTAATAAGAAAAAATCAAGAAAACAAAAAACCTATCATGAGCAAAAAATAAATTAAATAATTTATTAAAAAAAAAAATTGTTGTTAATTTCATATAAGATTTATACAAGTTTTAGATCGTATACGTAAGTTTTAAATTATTAATTCACTACTAACAATAGTACAATTTATATTTTATATTTCAATCTGTTACTTTGACATCTATTTAATATTGTTTACCGGATTTTCATACGATACAATTTATTACAAATAGAATAACCTATAGGCACGTATATAAAATGTAAAATCACATTTAGCACCTATGGCATGTGAAATAATAATATTATATTATATTTTATACACGATAAATATAATACTAAAATAATACACTCACATAATAGAGAAAAAATAATTTTAAAATTTAAAATTTTAGAATGATTAACTGTAATATATATGTATAAAATATTTGATAAAATCAAAATAAATTAATTTATAACATAGTTTAAAATGCAAAATAATATAAATACATTACATATCGTACATTTTAGTATTTAGGGATATTTTATATTACAAATACTAATCTATGAAGCATTCAACTTTTTTTTTTTAACTAAATGAGCTTTGTCATTGAAAAATATAATATAATAATATGTATTAAAGATAAAATATGCACTGATATTTATTTTGCACCTAACTATAATAATATTTTTTATTAAAATGGATTTATAAAAATACAATTCTAAAGAACACGAATAGATACTATAGAAATATAATATTGATATAATAAAATTTGTTAATAATGTAATATTGTGAAGCATCATTGCATTATGCTAATAAATGGTTTTTGTCGTGTTTAAATATTATTTTAATCCTATTAATTCCTCATTATTATTTAGTCGGTTTTCCAATGAAAATCAAATAATTGTATTCATATGGTTGTGATATTTTATTACAATAAAACTACCTATATCGCAACATAATAATACAATAACCATTAGCACTCGTAAGGGACACATTAGACTCTACAAGCGTAGTTTAAAATTGAGTAGATATGAATTATCAAATATTCAAATTTACGAGAAAGATAATTACTCCAGTTAACACAGGCTGTTAATTTAAATTAGATTCATACATTTTTCGGTAGACTTTAGTGAATTATTTTTAAGGCTACATAAATTACATGTTATACTGAACGAAAACAATAATAAGTAGTCGAAACTTTCGAACAAAACTTAAAAATGATCGTCGATTGTTAAATTGATACTCGATTTAAAATAATTTCTTATTATTTACTCGGCTTATACAAATCCATTAAAAAAATGTTAAAAATTATTTATTTTTTTCGTCCGTTGATTTTAAAAGCAATATCTATGATTAGAACTTAAAACGAATAATATGTAATGAAATAATAATAATAATAAAAATACTTGTATAATACTCTTATAATACTCATTGCGATCGTATAAATTATAGTATACGAACGAGAACTTGAATTTGAATATAATTTTGTTGAAATATATATGTACCGCAAAACTACCACGTTTGTACAGTTCCTATATAGCATAATATAAATATACCACCCTGATCCGGGTAAGCCACACGCCAACTTTAGCGGGTGTGTTAAAATATCACTATACAGCAATATTACACGAACATTGTTGAATTTCCAATCGATAATGTATTGCTTGCTACAAACGGTTTTAAAATATAAATTCGTACAACCATGGTTTCATAAATAAATTTAAAACGAAATAATATTTTCAGAGTATGCCAATATCTATTGGTTAGTAAATCGTATTAATGTTTTATTCATAGTATTTTATATATACTGAATTGCATGAAATAAAAATAATTAATTAACTATTAAAAAGGCGCAGCTAAACTTATATTATCATAGGTACTTCTTATAAAATAATAAAACAAGATAATAACTTGAAATAGTAATGGTTGTAGTTATATATTTGTTATATATCTTTATCCTTTATCCAGAAAGTAATATTACGTATTGCATTATCTATAAAATTATAATTCAAGTAAAAACGGAATGTTTCAGATTTCTAAAACTTATAACGAAATAGGTTTTACCAAAAATTTTGAGTAAATATTATTATCGTTTAATTTCCGTCTTTTTAAGTTTATATTTTTTTAACTTTTAATGTTTTTTTTTTCTTACAAAAACCTCCATCAACATTGAATTTTACAATTTTCACTGCTCCAAAATATGATATGTGAAGTATGACAGTCATTAAAACATTCATATAATTTTAAAACGAATACATTCGTTGCTCTATCCAGGAAATGTGAAACTTTAGATTTTTAGGTAATATAATTTTTATGTTTATAACTACCTATGTAATATTTTTACTATTATTATTTGGTGACACATTGAAGGACAATATAATTAACAAACATTTCAGAAAATTAATAGTGTATCAAAATAACAAAAGGATAAAGGTATATTCAAATCCAATTATTAAACATTTTTAGTGGTTACCTACATATACGTATGTGCTGATCTCTAGTTCTATGGATATATTAAAATTAAATTACAACTACTTATTTTTTTTTTTTTTTTGTAGTTTTAATGTAGATCAAACTATTTTTTTTCAAAATCATTAAATTTATTATAATTATCATAATAATATTTTTAATCAAATTATAAATTAATAATACATACCATAGCACGGTTAGACTACTTATTGTATGGCATAAATAATTTAAACTTGGTTTAAATATTTTAAAATGCTATTGTTTATTATAATGAATAAAAACATATATGTTAAGTCTTAAGTTCTTATGAGTAATATTTTTTGAATTACAATGAAATAACTAAAATCATTTTATTTCATTAAAATATTCAATTTTTAACTACAGATGTCTATAAAATAAATTATAAAAATGTGTTGTGATATCATTGAATTTATGAACCTCAGATTAGATTTATAATTATAAATACTAAAACATATTTTTCAATATTTATTACAGAAAAAAAACTTTAAAAATCAAAAAAATTCTAAATGTTAATAAATACTTTGGTAAAAGTCAATAAAAATATATTTCTTTACCCTCACTGATTTACCATTTTGTAATATATTTTTTCAATTTATACACTGCCAAGTAAAGCTGCTATTGTTTTTATTAAAATAGTATTTTTCACATAATATTTTAACTTTATTCGTAACAATATTGTATTTCAATTGTGCATGCTAGGTAGGTTTATAATAATATGCTGAAATATGTATAAGAAAAAAAAGTAATTTATTTCAGTTTTTATTTTGAGGAATTCAATACGCTCACAACAATATGATTAATTTCAATATTGAAAATATAATTTAACTTAAATAAAATAAACGGAATTTAAATTTTTGCGACCAGTTTAATGAAAACACGTACCTACTGAGTAACAATTTATAAATCATAATATTTATATAATATTATGTTTATTTTTTTTTTAATTTTTAGTTACTATGAAATTAAATTTACTGTTATAGTAATTTTTATTCTAGTTCAATTCTTCCAAATCTTCACTATTTTAATAATTATCCAACGATAAAAATGTAGTTTTATTTAAAAAAAAAAAATAATAATAATAAAATAAACTGTGAAACTATTTTTATTTTTATTGTTTGTGTTTAATAATAATCTATAGTACTATGGTCTCTCCTGGAGAGATATTTGCAACTAACCACACAACCTCGTGACATGACGGACACTTAACTGCGTTAGATAAGTACTTGAGAAGCAATTCTGTAAGATAACACGATTGTCATCCGTTTAGTGATAAGAGCAAACAAAACAATAACACGTCATATATAAAATGTGGTTTTACATGGTCGAAACCAGTGACTTAACTGAAGATCACAATTAATTATTCAATAACATGCAGACACCACGAACACACTTTACAGATACAGGGGCAGATTATTTAGGTATGTGGTGGCCTGTAGGTAGAATGCATTATGGGTGCTTTTTATACGTGAATATAAAAATATATTTTTTACTAATTAAAATATCTTAAAATTGTTGGGGCCTCGAATTTGGGGAAGGGCTGGACTGCAATCCACTCAGCCCTCCCAAAAAATCCGACCCTGCAGACAGACCAACGTATTAGTGTCTAATAAATATGTTATAATTCGACCTGAACAAAAGAAAACTATGTCTCTTAACATGATGTTAGCATTTAATACTGAATGAATCATCAAATGTACGAACGACTCATACCACTTAAAGGCTAGGTAATTTAAGTTCTCAGTTCTCTATTCTTCACTGTGTGCATCCGCTCAAAGGTGTGCTTACAACATATATTATTTTTATTATTTTAAATTGTTTTAATATACTATATGAAGTTGAACGTCGTGCCATGTATTATCGAACATGGTAATAAAGTTATGCCATTTTTGATAAGAGTTACAATATATTAAATTTATTACCTCGTAATAATATTATTTGACTTATATTTATTGCCGGACAATGCTTGACCATATCAACGTTCAGTGATTGTGTGAATCAAATATGTGTCACACCATGTTCTCATTGTAAATTATTATCAACATTTAAATACTCAAAACTAGCATTTATAATAAAATATATCGAAAAAAATGTTTTTCACTTATTTATCACCTACCATCTTTGAATTATTTCATTAAAAAATTCTACTAATTCGTAATGCATAATTTAATTAACTATTTTAAGAAATTATATTATATCCATTCAAAATAAAAATCAAGATTAACCAAGTCAACGAACATAATTACGAAAACTTTTATGTAGGTGACAAACTAAATAATAATACAAAATTAAATAATATTCTATAGCATAATCAGAAAAGGGACTCAGACTTTTAAATCCAGACATAGGTACAACCGGTACAGGGTTTATATACATTTTAAAATAATATGATATGAATCGTCTGAGAAACGTAGTAATGTATACATATTACATATATCCAATAATGTGTACACTGCCAACGATTATTCATTTAGTTTAACACATGAATTATCTATATTATATCCATGTTAAATTATACTTTGCTTTGGTAATATAATATACATTGTGCTTAATCAAATTTGCAAATTGTTTTGATGAGTTTATCGTATACTTCGGTTTTCGATTAATAAAACTAGTAACACTATTATATTTTTTATCTTTCATTATACATTTTAAGTACCAATACATAAAGTATTACACACTTAGAAACGTGTGTCAAGATTGATTTGTTAATGTGAGATTACGTCAAAGTGTTGCTACATGAGTGTGGACAATATCATAAATAAATAAAAAATAAAAAAACTGCATATTCATTCATTATGCGTACAGAAATTGTTCCGTTATTATTTGTTTATTTTTTTGATTTAAAAAACACAGATTAAAAACTCTTTTTATAGTGAACAATATATATATTTTGATGTAGGTATATTCATAAGAAATAAGTATATAAGTATAGTTGTGTCTCAGCTCTCTTCGAAAGATTCTTTACGGTTGATCATTTAATACAATTGAACACTTTTCTATTATTTTTTTTTTAATAGATTGATTGTTTGAATGATTTTTAAATTCCATTTTATAATAACAATACATTAACAAATAACACGTCAATACCTGGTACATGACTCAATTATATCGTATACATAAGAAAAAAGGAACACGTAATCCACACATTAGGTTTTTTTGGATTTACACTGATCTTATTCTGATTTTTATACAATCCGTTTTATTTTTTTAGTTTTTACGTATTTCCTATAATATTATATAAATGGTCTATTGTGAATTTTTAACCTGACACAATTGAATTAACAAACTATACTTTACTACTATACTTTCATAAGTAAAAAAATGTATAGCTACTGAGGTTAAATTCAAGACTGTATGAAAATGATTATAGTTATGAGAACTGTAGACAATAAAGATAAGACTTTGAAATCAAGTGTTTCACAGCATCATTTGAGATTAAAGATAAACTCACGGTGCAAAAACTAATGAGATCAGTTGCATGAGCTAATCGACGATATTATAAAAACCACGGTAGCCCACAAATAGGGTTTTAATTTGCAAATATTTTGTATCAATACGTATATTGATTTAAAAAATATATTTATAATCACTTTAAGCATATTATATATTATACATATTTCATAATTATTAAATAATAGTTTAATACATTTTTCTAACGGGGCAGAGCGATTTGACATTTAATAAAATCAGATATAAGAAAAGTTTCTGTTTATCATTATAATGTTTTCTGAGCGCACAGCAGTACGTCAGGTCAAGTTAAATTAACATGCTGCGTATCATAATAATATAAACTAATTCATTCTCGTCTTTTTTTACCTTCATACCTTTGTTTCCTGGCTTCTTTTTTTTTACAATTTGAAACATTGATTAAACCAAATATTTATGCCAACAATGGAAGTTACTTTCAATAAAAAAATATAAAGCTCTGTTTAAAATATAAATATTTCATACCATAGACCATCAATCCACACGTGACACAAAAATCTGCGTATTTATATAGTATTATAATTTATAGGTACATACATTTTCCTACTCCTAATTAACAATGATAGTGAGGTACATATAATATATTATGTACTATGTAAGGTATATCATTTAATAGATAATAATAACATGCAGTGCATTGTAAGATTGGATCTACAAATGTAACAAAAACAATGATATAAGTAATGTCACTGGAAGTATAAATCATAAAGTTAAATGCCAACTCGTTCAAATTAAAAACTAAAAAACAAAAAACACACACACCAAGAATATACAATATAAATCATTTTTCTATGAAATAATAGTTCTCTATCTCACTATCCGTGTAAAAACAGATACTCTTAAACAAATGAGTTTCTAGTAACAAAATTAATAGATATATTGTTAAAACATATTATATTCAAACAATTACTTATATAAGTATTGAATAAGTTTACTTATATATACCTATTAATAATTCGCTATTTAATGGTTATGCAAATTTTATTAAAATGTAGTTTAATAGTATTATATTATAATACATTACTAAAATTATTATTATTTTAATAAGTAATATTTATAAAGCTGTTGATTATTTTTTGGTTAATATTGTATAGTAAGTTGTATTTTATTTTATTTTATTTTTTATTCATAATAAGATAACAATATGATTATGATTTTCAGTGCCTTTAAACGAGTATTTTCTCATCGAGGATCAATATTTCATATGTTAAGAAACAAAATTTAAATAAAATATAGTCATGATGATATTATTATATCACGTTATAGCTAGAATATACATACTTTCATAGTACCTTAACTAAAAGGAGCATGTTTTGCATACAAAATACATATGGAGTTAATGAATCGAAGTTACCAAAAATTCTGTCCTATACTATTTCTACCCATAATGAATTATTACCATTAACGTACCAAACTATAACTTTAACGTTATGCAAAAATATGAAATAACTGATGTGATGGTTAGTGACGAAATATATTTATTATTATTTACTTGCAACAAACAAGTAAGGACAATATAAATAATTCAAGGATGGATACTGAGACTACCTATAATATTTTTAATATTTTGTTATGAGTACACAATCGTGCTACATACTAATATAATATACTGTGAGTATGTCCCAAAAGTCTCGTATCACCCTAAGTATTTCCATGAGAACAGAACACTTCAATTTACTCTTACATTTAAATGCCATTTTTTAGACAGTCGTCCATAACAATTTCAATTTAAGACTATATTGTAAAATCTTTAAATAGTGGAAAATCTCGGTTGCTGAAATATAGTCCACTATCCGGTGATATTCGCTATTCAAAGGAAATCATTTTTTTAAAAAGAAAAAAATATGAACTTTGTTAAATTTAATTATAGTGTTTTTATTTATTTTTTTAATACTTTTATTATGTATGTTATATTGTAATAATATATGTATCATAAAAAAAAATATAGAACCAAAGCATAGGTACTATAATAATTGAGCACAATGCAATTAATTGGGAAAAATTTAGTCACCTTGTAAGGTTAGGTATTTTTTGTCGTTGTCCGTTATAAGAGGTTTTATTGTACCTATATTATAGATTAATATTGAAAAATATCGTATTTTGATTAGGCACAGAGATAATTAAAACGACACAGAAATGTTGGGACATATCATATTTTATATAGCATAATATATAGAAATAATAGTACACTAACGCAATGAGCAAATTATAAATAAACTACCTATGAATAATTCAATAGTATAATCAATTATTTAGTTATTACCAAACATAAACAATAATATTGTGCACAATATTAACAGACACTCACTAGGGCATTAGTGTCCGGTGGGTGGGTAGCAAATAGAGGCAATCGTCCCGCCCTCCCACTCGACCTTTTTTTGTTTATAGTATTAATAACTATTTAATGTCTTAGATTGACGGTCATAATAATAGTATAATAGTCGAATATAATATGATATAAATAATAGTCAACGATAAACATTAAGTTCCTTTACAAATATAGTATTATAGGTAGTATAAAGACATGTTGAGAGTTTAATAGGCAACAACAAGAAAAATGTTATACCATATGCATATATTATAAAAGTACAACATTTGAGCATTTTTTTTCGTGCTTTTATCACAATAGAAACGTATAAAGACTAACAAAATCAATCGAGAAACTGTAATACGAGCTATTAGATGGCGATTAGGTTAGGTTAAGTCGTGTGGGAATCTATAGCGGATAAATCTACTAATGACGTGGCATGTTAGGAATAATATTGCGACAGCTGAACTGTTTTTCATTGTCACGAGTTTCCGCATACGTCAAAACGCATTTTCCGCTGATATATAAAAATAAGTATACATTCACGTGCACAAAAGGTACAGAAATCCGTGTCAATACTAACGACCGTGATTTTACCAACGTGTATTATACTGTGCGGACGAGATAATGCAAACGATCTAATAAATATTTAAAAGCGCTATATATTCGTTAAACATCATATTATTATTATTACTATTATTATCGTATTATCATGTGTATACGCTGAACGCGACAGGCTATAGTTTCTTATCAGTATCCCGTGTTTACATGAAACTGAAGCCGCATGTATAAATGGGAACCTACCTATCAGTGTACGCCCGGAAGTGGTGCAGCAGATAACATTTATATTATAACTTGCAATGGTATTTGTGTTCGACGGCGGTGCTTAACATAATAATATGATGTACGCGCCCTTACGCCAATACAGCGATCATCTTACTCGTAACGGTATGATTTCAAATCGAAATAACTATATTATTATTATAAGAGTTTGATTTGAGGGTTAGATGCCTAGGTAACATAACCGCGTGTCATTACTCGAAAAATGAACCAATTTAAAAATAAAAATATTTTAATTCCCAGATAAAAGATGTCAGTCGTTTTCACCAAATATCAAAACATATATTATTGTACATATTATGCACAATACAGGTATATAAGAGATCATCTATTGATGGAATGAAAATAACTGTCACACACGATATTATTATGTTTGACGCGTGGATATCACAATATATTAAAAATTAGAACTAACGCGTCAGAAAGTATATTTTGTTTTGAACCAAAACTATCTGAATTCATAATATATTTTTGTAACGTAGAATGCAAAAAATAGTGAATCCGAAATAAAATCTACCTGACATATTACCAAAATTGCAGAAGAAAAACAAGAGCAATGTCAAGCAACATTGACTGAATCAAAACAAATATTTTCTAAAGAAGAGTGCTTACATAAAGCTAGTAAATTTCTATCTATTCATAACACATACCAAATAATTTATTTTAGAGATTTATTGAGATGATAAAATATGTTTAAAATTATGTGTAGTGCATATTAGCGTAATGATATAATATTATAATGATATTTCGAAATTAGATTCTATTGTTTGGTGTGTACAATTTAAAAAGTCCTCAAAAATATTCAAATATTACATTTTAAAAAACAGTAAAATTGTATTAAAATAGTATTTAAATAATCGTCTACAATAACACATTTACAAAATTTGATTTGAGACATTAATACACTTCTGTGCCCATAAAATTACCCAATAAATTAGTAAAAGGCTTTATATAAAACCATGCATGTGTATATTTTGTTTTCAACCCTAATCAAAGGCACTGATAATAATTGATGTAGGCACCTCCAGAAACATCGAATTTATCAACTAATTACCTGTAATATGTTTTGAGGATAATTGAGTTAATTCTGAGGGGTCTCTCTTTGTGTGTTGTTCAATGAAAATAAACAAGCAATAAAAAAATGTGCATTATAATATTGTTTATTATTCCAACTTATATAGTGTATCATAATCTCAACAATAGTAAAGTTATACATACATAGGACTGTTGAACAACAATACTACTCAATATTAACACTTGAACATCCTGGTTAATGCGGCTTATGTTGTTGAAATGAGAATGTAAAAATATATTTTACACTGATAGACTAATAAAATAAAACGCGTCTTATTGATTTAGTCATGTTTATCTAATAAATATAAAATAATCAAAGCAAAGCAGGAAACTTTTATTTCAACACCATAAACATAGTATACTACATTTTTGATGAATATTATTAAGTTAGTTTTTATCATTTTTTTTTTTTACTTGTAAGTATTTATTGATTTAGTTAATATTTACAATAAATTGAAAAAAAAAATGAATATACTTTTTGAAATATTGTGAATTATATCTTATATTTAAAATTATCATAAATATAATAGTGAAATGAGTAATAACTTGTTTAAATACCTATGAGAGTATCTCTAAATGTTTCATTTAGATGTTATTTCATAGAAAATAATTGAATTTACTACTTGTGTATTTAATAAGATAAATATGGTTTTATATTTTATTTTATTTTTTACCGGCATAAAATATTATAAATTACATAGAATTTTAAAATCAATACAATCAGTAATCACCAACGTTGTCTAAATAAAATTGTATGCATTACCTATCATTATATCATAATATTATACAATTTTACACAGTAAAATTTGTTAAATATTTATTATTGTTTTATATCTCTTATGAGATAAAATATTGTTTTTAGTTCATTTATCATATGATTTCATCACCCATGGCCTATGGCAAAATATGTTTTGTGAAGAATATCTAATAACTCGTCAATATAAACATACCTCATTTTTTTTTTTTTTTTTTTGTCAATTGGTCTAATAAGGCGTTTTTCTGATTTATTATGAGAATATCGTACTTACGTACTATACAATTGTTTTTTTATTTTAAATTCACTGACAGTTTTTAAACAATATATTTTTGATTTTAACTTGTTCAATATATTAAAATTACTAAAATCTTTAGTAGACACTAGAGAGCAAGAGTAAGAGTTATCACCATTCCTTTTGCTATACGTATAAAAATGGTTCAAAATGGTTATAAGAAAATTTACAAAAAAATTTAAAAAAAAATTACAATTTACAAGAAAATGTGAATTTAAATAATTCGATATTAAGTTAATTACAATTCACAGAATAAAGAATCGGAAATACATATATAATAAATCTAAAAACTAATACAAATAAAAATAAAATTTTTATCATGGAAATATGTAAGTAATGAAATAGCTGGTGCTGACGTATTTAACATTATTAACTTTACTTATCTAGCAAAATATACATTCTAAACATCTAAACACCAGCTGTCAGTTAACTTTTACTATGATAGATACTACTTTTGACATGAAATAATATATTGTGACGCATAAATATATACATTTTTGTTAGTTTCGGTTTTCAATTTATTAATAAATTCAGAATTTAAATTTTCATAAATAATTATAAAAAAAAAAAATGTTAAAATAATATAATATATAGAAAGATACATTTCGTGATTTAATCGTGAATTAAATGGTATATAATTTACGAACATAATATGTGCATATTATACCTATTGGAGTCGTAACTGAGGTGATTAAGAATACATTATAGTGTCTGAAACTAAATCATAAGAAATCAAAGACGTTTACATAACAAACTACACATAGCATGGTAATCACAACATTTGGAAACATATTGGCCACAGACATGATACGATTTTCCAATATATTGTGAAAACCTACGCATTTCTTGCACAAACTGTGTAGATATGAATTTATACATCGCTATAAACAAAATCATAACATCTGTACTGATCGTACGAACATCGTTGCCAGTTGATAACATAGAAGATGATAGAAGAATTTTGTATTTTAGGCAACGGACGTCGTATTACTTTTAAATTGGGTTTCACGGTAATAACCCATGTGCCACAGTTGCGGATAAGTGATAACCCTAAATCCCACAAAATGGATTTACAATTGCAATAATAGGTTACCTACGTATAAACCATACGATTTTTCTTTCATGGTCAACTAGGGTCTGTCTCCAGATTACAAATAGATCTATCTTTTGTTGGCTTTAATTTGACAGATTTCACGTTGAAAACAATTTAGACTCGAATCAAGTTGCTTCCGCGGTATTTCACTGAACCTTTTAGTAGGATAATTTGTTGACTCAATAAGTTATTGAGCGATGCTATCAGATTATCTTTGTATAGAAAAGACTTGCAGTGACTTATTGTTGTACTATTATGCATTAATATCGATAATGAGCATACTCAATTAACTTGGTATTTAACTTTTAGGGTTAATGATTTTGATTATTTTCAAGTATAAAAATATTTTAATGATGATATCAACAAATAAAACACACTTGACTGATGTATATAGTTTTAATTAGTTTTAACGTAAATCATTTTTAGTAAAGAACTAAAATCATATTATCATTCTACTACTATGCTAAAATTAAAATAATAAGTGACTTTTAATAACTCTATCAAATAAACATACCACTTGGTAATAAAGGACGACAGACCGTTTATACTCAAAATCGATTTTTTTATACAATTATATATATATATATTATATATCATTTAATTAAAATTCAACACGCCTATAATACTGACCCACTCGAATGTCAACGTACAGCAGAGTTATCACCGTACACCTACATTTTTTTTACATTGTATTTATTTTTTCAACGCGACCATAAACATCTATTGTTTATATTTGTATTTATTTAAAACTATGATTTTTTTTAGTAGAGTTATTACCATATCCGTAAAAAATGTTAACTTAACATTGATAATCACTTAAAACTATTACCTACCTAATCATATTTAAAATATTAGACGTAATAACATTCATGTACAGTATTTGAATAGCACTACTGTTATTTCTAAATCACCTGGGTCCAATGATCAATATGTATGTTATAATACAAACTAAACTTTATAATACTAGTATTTTGACTTATATGACTCTTTAAAAATACTATACACTCACCCAACAATATGTACAATCGTTGAAACAAGAACTCGAATATAGTTTTCAAAAGTCAGTATAGCATCAATAACTTGGTAGTACTTGTGTATAGTTGTAAAGAAATATTCAAAAATAATGGTTACCCCTTAACCTACATAGCTACATAATATTAAACAAATCTTAGATCTCCCGCTACTCTACTCATCTCTGAAATGTTAATGGGTTATCAACTATGTAGATATCCTAACTATTGGAGAATCCTTTGAATAAATCTAACAACAATTTTAGAGTGGTGGCAAAATAGCTTTTCGTTCTTAAATAGTATCCCATTATTCATAATCATTCTGTCTCAACTACGCCGGATTTCCGTACACGGGTAAAGGAGCTTCAGAATAATATAATATTAACAATAAAGCTTACTATTCGTAGCCTCACATTGAGTCTTTCTTTTCAACGCATTGTGAATGTATCTATTAAAGTATGAAAATAATCATATATGTACGTAGAAGCAGCTGCCTTGCAAAACAACAAGGGTTGAAACTAATTTTGCTACTTGTTTAATTTCTTAACAAAAAACAAACATTTTTAATTCGGTAGATTTTAAAATATAAAACGTATAAAAGTAACATATTAAATCCGTTTTATCGTATTAATAGGTTACTTTGGACTGCATTGAACGGACATAATTATTTTGGGTAATTGTGTAATCTTATAATTTATACACTATTATTTTTTACATAGTATCTAAGATTATTAAAATGTATGTTACAATGTTAAAATACATATGTACAATATTAAAGGCATTGTTATATATTTTATAATATTTAAAGTGTGTTTGGGA
>VUJU01000128.1:0-17920 GCA_009835225.1 Aphis craccivora | reverse complement strand
TGTTTGGGACATACATATAATACATTATATATCCAACATTACATGATAAACCAATTATTACCTATTTATAAACCTAACATAATTGTAAAAATACTCTTATTTTTTTGTATGTATAAGCAAATAAAAAAATTGAAACTAAATTAATTTGATGTAATTATAGTAATAATTAATAAAAAAAAACATTCGATAAACGCATTATCAGACTCAAATAGTTCTTCACTATTAAATGTATTTTAAAAACCTATACAGTTATCTTCTTAATAAGTAATTCTGTTTTGGAAAAAAGTTGTCAGTGATTTTGTTAAAAGTTTGTTGTAATGGATTAATAATTATTATATTATAATGATTCTCATTATCGTAATTTTTTTTGTGTACAAAATGCAATGGAGTAATGTTTGCTTTTTTTTTTTTTTTGGTACAATTAATATAAATTATATTTTTCTTTAAACAAGCTAAATATTACTTTAAATAGGTGATTTAGATAAACATAGTACTTAAGTACATATAAAACTTAAAACTGTTAAATTACTCAAATCATTGCAATCATTGTAATTAGTAATTAAATACTCATCTAAAATGTATACCAATATTTGTTTATAGAAATGTATTTACTTATTGTGATTTTGTAATATTTATTATTTATCGAAAACCTTCAAACATAGTTAAATAAATATTAATGTTAGCGACAATTAAGAAGGGGATTCTAAATTGTAATTAATAAAAAAAAAAATAATAATTAAAAATTAATAAAAACAAAGTATAATATTTACCAATACATATTATATAGTAACAGTGACTTATTTAGCATGGTGTGAGTTATAATAAAGTAATTAAATAATATTAATGCATGCTTTTTAAACAAAGCTGATTCGCTTTATTTGCATGATTATTTTAACAACATGTATATGCACTAACATAAAAATAAATATACAATGTGTGTGTACACTGGCAAATTTTAATGTACCTATGTTATAATTAAAAGACATTATATCGTCTCAAAATAAACGATGGTAAAAAAAAATACTATCCACGATTTTAATAACAGCATTAGATGTAAATGTTGTTTCAAACCTGTGACTTCCACTTACTTGTGCATGTGGAAACCCCACAGCTTAACAATATTTATTTATTATGTTCATAAAAGATTGTCAGCTGTTCACAGATTTTGTGTTTGTGTCATTAAACAAATTTACCACTTTCCATAGAGATACGATGGTAAATCCAATAGTAAGTCAAAACGTTGACTGACATTTTCACCGCGAAAATTAATATTTTCAGGATTTCATTGAAATCTATTTAAATATAAATAATGAAAACTACATTATTATAAATCACACATAACAATAATAATTTAATATAATGTGTATTCAATTATTTTTAGTTCATTTACTCTTTCTTAAGAATTTCAATAAGTAATTTGGTAGTAGTTTATAAATAAAATTTTTTATTATTACAGTCATTTAAAAATAATAATAATAATAAGGTAGGTACTTAAATACAAAAATGTAATAGAAATATGTAACTACGTTTACTACCTCAAACCGACTAAATCCTTTATCTCAGTTTAGATTATTTTTGCGATAGATTAATTAAATTTATTATGTAAATGTGTAAAATTAAAATTTAATTTCCAACATCAGTTAAAATATCTGTAGATAGTAATAAATTAATTTACTCAGCAATACTTATACAAATGTTGCTTTTGATGATTAAAAAAGTTATGCAGTATCCACGCTTTAGGTATATATTATTACATAGATGTATACGAATAATATACAATTACATTTTTATACCTGGTTGTAATATATCTGTTTATTTAAATGCAACGACTAAAATGTATGGCTTATACGTGTTACTGGTGTTAGATTATACACTTATTTAATTTTGCTCAGATCGATAGACAATATGAATAACCATAATTATATAATATATTGCAATAAAATAAATAATTATTATTGAGTAACATGATATTAAGAATAATGAGCCTTCAAAATTAAACTAAAAAGTCTACAATTTAACACAAAATACCTAATAAGTAAAAGAATTAATACTTAATATTGTGCTAAGCACTATCAACAGGCATTAAATCGTACACAACAAACCAGATAATAAACCGTTCCTCGTCGCATCAGTAACTATGACTTTTAACTCCACCTATTACTGCGTTTGTATGAAGTGTGTGCTTCAGTCACACGAGAGTAGGTACATTATCTTTACTACGCAAGCGGTTGTAAAACGCTGATCAAATCGAATTTTTCAAAGTAAAATCCATTATTAATAATAATATATACACATGTGACTTATAAGCTTATAGACGGCCTTCGTTTACTTAATTTTTTCGTAAAGTAGATGCTTCAAACTTCACCCTTCTATACTGTGATGAAACCAATTATATTATTGTAATACTTTTTATTTAATTATTGAAAATTAAATAATATAATGGTTATTTTTCCCTAAAATTATAATGAAACAATTTATTTTCTATCAACATAAGTATGTTATCATGTGTATATGTTACCATACTAAAGTTGCAATGTATGACAATGACATATTTTTTAAACTTTTTAATCCCTTAAAAAATTTAAGTATATATGAATATAATATGTATTTATGTTTATGCATGTGATATTCACTCGCTACTACTTGGCTGATGTTTATTAATGTATAAAAGGTATCTTGTGGTTCATCCGGCCTGTATAAGCTTAGTGATGCTAGAAAGTTATCCTACTCTTATAGTTGAGAAATTTAGTAGTAAGGATGTAAGGAATGCACTAAATAGTCATATATTGTAGGCATATGTGATTATTTTCTTACCAATTAAGAAGTAATCTTGTATTACTACAAACTTCGTTTTTTTTCGAAAAAATACTAATCTAAAAATATCCAAGTATTGTCGTCAAAGGTTATAATATACCAACAATCATGATTTGAATAAATGTATAAACAAAGAAAAAATAGCGGAGAGCATGCTAAATAAATCAATCTTTGTATACAATTTATCCGTCTTAAATATGCTTTTTATAAATATTTTTTACTTTATATCAATTTATAAATTGTTTAAATCAATAATAAATATTTTCACATTGTATAAAGGTCTCATGTAATATTTTTTAATGTTTTAGTGTTTTGAATTTAGTTAATTTGAAAAAAGTATTATAAAAGTTCGCTGTTATTGGAGTTATTTTATTAGTTTACACAAGCATCGATTGATATAGTTGGAGCCAATGAAATCAAATTCAAATAATTCATCATATAATTTAGTAAACGTTATTGTTCTAGCATTCTATAATGGTTTAAAAGTAAGTATTTCATATTTTGTTGAAATAAATTATGTTAATTTTTGTTGAAGTGTAATGATATGAGTAAGCTATGTACAATATACATAATATTCTATATTAATTGAAACACATATTATTACGTCAATTTTTTTTCCAACATTACTGTTTACAATACATATTTTAATCACGGTAATGGTATTATACTAAATTTAAATTAAATTTCAATAGAATTTAAATATGTAGATACATTCAATAATTTGTATTGGTTTAATTGTCTTGATAAACTATTTAATTTAAAAACATTTTCGGAAAAACAGTTCAATTAAAAACTTCATTTACTTAAATTTTATCAAATATTTTCGTCTGTGGTTTGAATTTTTTTTAATACTCCAAGAGACTTAATTGAAAGATAACGAAGACTATTTAAACAATTTTCTTAGGAAAACACGAAACTTTCTAAGTGCTATTTTTTCCCAAAAAATGTGCATAGAAAAATACAGCTAAAAAGAAAAAAATATTTTACAAAAGCAAAACAAGCCTTGCTTTGCTAAAATCTAAAAAAAAAAAAATTAAAACACAAAAGGATTCATCGTTTTAAAATATTTCATACGTCTATTAATATTTATTCATGGATTTGGTTTTAAATTTATTGATCTTAATCTTAATATTATTTTTTTTAAATATTTAAATTAAACTATTAAAAAAAGTTTTAAAATCAACTATATTATGCTCATACATTTTTCAGGATAATATAATAAATTAAATAATTAATTAATTTTATTCAACTAATGCAACTGTTATAATTATTAAACATCATTAAACTCTAAACCATAATATTAACATAATTTTACATATTTTTGATAAAGCGGTATTCAATTTTACCTACAATATCAATCCATACAAAAAAAAGTTAATAATAATATTTAAAATTAGAATATTTATACGTGAATACGAATATCAGAAAATCTGAAATCTGTTCAAATTGGTTAGATTATTTTAAAATAAACTATTGCATGAATAAATTTGTTCAACAACACCGTTGACTAACAATAACGCCAGTTATTATTATTTATATTAACAATATACTAAATAGACATTGGTTCTAGTAATATAATGATTAGTGATATTTTAGATAAAAAACACCTAATGTAAATAAAATTGTCCATATTAATCGGTTTCAGAAAAAATATTAAATCACTATTAATAAATGGCAAAAATTAATTTAACTGTACTATTTATGGAAAAATAAATTTCAAATGGAAAATTTAAATGTATAAAATAAAATATCGTTAGAATTATATGCCGATTGAACGTCTTCAATTAGTTATCTTTCTTTTATCGTATGCAACGGTTTGAATCGTTGAATTCAAATTTCCACATCCATTTCAGCGAGCCAATCAATAATAACCGAAGAAAACTTCTATATATGGCCATCTGACTACAGAGTTTTAATTAATTCTGTGTATATGATTGTTATAACTGATAAAAATAAGACTTTAAGATTGCGTGTTTCAAGTGTGGAATTGAGGTATTGAGGTAACGTAACAGTTTACGACAAAATTAACATCGATACGAAAATTATAAATCCTTTGAATAGATTTCAATTGTCTTCTCCGAGTAATAGAGTCATTACGAATATTAAAAAACGACGTATTCGTGTTGATCGTTATTCCCTTAGTTTCCATATGTTAATTCTATGTTTGATAATATTAAGATATTATATACTTATTTAATAATATGTTTTAGTTATAAGCTAATCAATAATTTTATATCGTAAAATATAATATATGT
This sequence comes from Aphis craccivora, assembly GCA_009835225.1. Lineage (NCBI taxonomy): Eukaryota > Metazoa > Arthropoda > Insecta > Hemiptera > Aphididae > Aphis > Aphis craccivora. The sequence goes on along the minus strand of VUJU01000128.1, from coordinate 12,851 downwards.
TATTTGTATAGTTATTATAAAGTTGATTATACTAATAATTATTAATTTGATGTTATTAGGTATATATATGTGTATTTTTTCCTATTTATATTGTTAACTACAGTATAATTTTTGCTTAAATTGATTTATAACTTATATTTCATTAGGAAGTTAATGATATTAATATTTGATTGGAGGTCGGGTTGTAGTATATTTCATAATACTTTAATTGTATAAAGTGTTTATTTTTTAATTATTTTTCAGATTGTTGGCATTCATTTAAAATGTACTTGATAATACTATAATAATCCACTCCGTATGATTTACACGTGGGTGAGTCGTCTTTGGTTATGAATTGGTTGTGTGTTAAAAATATAAGTCATGCTCAAAGGCGATTAACGACGAGCTTTGAGGTTAAATTTAAAATTTAAAACGTTTTAGTGAATTCTGTTGTATACTTTAAAAATAAAATAACAAATTGAAGCAATTATTTAGACCAACGGTAAAAAAAATGCAATCTATTTGAAGAATTAACGTCTGTAAAATGTATTATAACCTTAATAGTTTGAAAAGTAACATAGTGTATTATGTCAAATACAAACTAACACAATTCAGTCAGACTCTGACAACCCCGTGTAATGTATTCTTTAGATTAGACTTCAAACAAGTAAATATTAAGTAACGGATGTTCGTAAACTCTTCAGACAACGGCTTTTGATACACAAAGTAGTCAATATAATTATATTATATTATGGGGTAACAAGGAACTATAATATGCAATATACTATATACAATATACATATTATATAAATATATAAATTATAATCATCAAAAGCGACAAGTATACTGAAATCTTCTGAAGGATAAATATAAACTCACTGCAAGAATTGTTCATTTAAATTAAAAAAAAAAAAAAAAACGTCAATATTGTAATTCATACATATTATTATACATCAACTTATAATTTTTTTTTTTTTTTTTAATATAAATGTATTTATTAACCAAACGAGTTTTCTCTTATATAATATTCATAATTGCCCAATGTCGGTAAACTTTAGATTGTTATTTTAATTTTTTAAGTTTAATCATAATTTTTTATTCCCGAACGTTAAAATATAAGACTTTTTTAATTTCTGAACAATTTTCAACAATTTTTAAAAAGGTTACTTTAATAGGTTTTATAATTAAAACTATGTTACATATAATAGTGAACAATACATACTATTGCGTTTAAATTAATGCATGTAAGAGAAGACAATATAAAGATATATATAATATATTTTTTTAACCGAATGATATAATTGTCACAAAACGTAGCTAATTAAAATAATATATTTTTTTTTTTTTGTTGCTATTTACGTTTTCTCCGGTTAATGTTTAAATATTCTTTTTATACATTTGTTGGTACTAAGTAACTACTCTAAATTATTAGCTAATACAAATATATTATTTTTATCATAAAATTATATATTAACATTGTAACTCAACTTTTTATGGTATATGCATTAAACGCGCATTATCGTGGTAAATTTGAACATGCATTAAAATAATAAGTCGTACATAATATTGTCTAGTCTAAATAATAACTCTTAATGTGACAGCAGCTGTGAGTACCTGCAGCAATGCCCGTCAAGTTAGCGCCGGCACATATTGTTCAGGACATTATTAAGAGTGGCATTAAACATTTATTATAAATTGTTTAGAAACTGACTAGGTCTCCAATGTTTTGCAAATCTAAAAGTAAACAAATTAACGATACATACTAATTGATGAATTGGTTTTGATTTTGTCAAAAAAATATCACCAAATGTATTTAATACTAATTATGTAGATGTGTGATTGAACATTATACATTTTTAATGATTTTAATTCCTCATTAACTGGCTTTGTAGTATATATTATATTATTATTTATATGTTTTATTTTATTAATTAAATCCACACATTTTATTCAATAGTTTAAAATAATAATTATGCTTGTATGCGTGATACTTAATATATTATAATGTGGTAACAAAAACAAACAATATAAATCATACACCATAACAAACCGTAATCCGTCGAAGCAATACCTGTACTCAAAACAATAGAATACATTAGGAAGCACAAGAACAAATTTGAAAAAACCACCTTATACTCACTGACTCATTGAGTAGCTTAAATAACACAAGAAACCTACTAGTTATTGCTAAACTCATACAAAAAGGGACAATTGAGTTAATGCGTAGTGGTATTAATATTTCCTTTATTTGAGTATCAAACCACTTAAATATATAAATGAACGAAATGCCTGACAAAGCAGCAGAAGAAGCTACACAACCAAATAAGCCTTATACAGCGTCTGGATATCTTAAAATATCTTGAAATAAAAACATTATATTAAAAACTCAATATAAATAAAATGGCAAACCCGCTCGCCGAAACAACAGACTAAACTCTGAGAATTTAAAAATTCAATATTCATAATAAAATTGCAAAATCAACAGAAATTAACAGAAAAAAAATTAATTAATCCTCTCCGAATAGGCCAAATAAGATTAATTTATATGTTCGTTATATCCAAGAGTAACCTTCTCAGTGCAGAACATGTGAGGTTATTTTAACAGTTAATCAAATACGAATATAGTAATATCAATACGTTAACGACCTACAAAAATACAACATTCCATCTAACATTGATAAAACATTAGGAATAGTCATTGAAAACATCTCAAATTGATTAGCCTTCTTAAAAATGACTTATACAGTACAATTATTTAACAAATATAATTGGTTTAAGTTAACTTTACTATAAACTCACTTTCATTTTAATGACAGGATTGTTAATTTTATATACCTATTCAATCACATTGGTATTATGTACTACGGTGTAAACCATAAACTAATAACCTTTGTGGTTGATGTTTTTTCTTTTTTTTGTTGTTGTTGTTCAATAAAAGAAATAAATGTAAAATATAATGCACAATTTATTTTTAGAATTTTTTCTTAATCTTAGCTTAAAGCGGATTCTGATAAGAATTTAAATTATGTTAAAATTATTAAATTTACTAAGTAATTAATATTTAGTATTTTAAAAACTAAGAGTAATTATTTTAAAATAATAATACAATACATTTGTCTGTTTAAATTTCCGAAAAGTAAAAATATCGTTTCTATCAAATTTAATTTATACCGATTATGTTTTGTTTCTTGAGTTGCAATAGTTTCTATGAAAAATCAAAAAATAACCTAGCAAAATTTTCCGAATACCTTTCAAATGACATATGTTTTCATAGAAAAATGGTTCATTGCCACTTTATGGACATACATCTATCTATAATATAGATTCTATATGTATAAAAGTAGACTGCCGGCCATATTACGCCTTGATCCATGTCGTTTCTTATTAATTCCGTTGAATTTCAAATAAACCATAAGAAGGACCGTGTGCAAATAATAAAACGGAAAATAGTAGAAACAAACAAAAATCGAGAAGATAAAATCTTTGCACAAGCTTGACGTAGAAACACTCAACGAATTAATTATTAATAATTTTGCACCGTTTTCCATCAACAATGAGTGCTGCTTCTGCCCCTTTGTGCAGCCACTATTATAGTCAAGCGTAATTAAAATACATGATTCTTATACTATTATACATGTATATCCCGAGGGTTTGAGTTGATGTCAATAACGATACGGATGACAGATGGATTGTATTGTAAGTTTTTAACTTTAATAATACAGTCTGTAATAAAAATTAAAAAAAATAAATATAATTACCATCTAAATGTGTATTATAATTTATAACCATACAGGTTATAAATTGTTTCTTTTTTCAATGAGTATTTATTAATATATAATATTTATGACAAAAATAAAATATATATTATACAAAAATATTTTATTAATTTATGTACAACTATTTGTCAGTTATTTAACTTACGCCACAAATAATTAGACTATTACCATAGAGTGGTATGATGAATTTACATTGGATGTGATAGTTAGAGATTTCAAAGCAAAATACAAAACAATTAAATGAGTATACAACTTACTGACTTAAACTGAGATTTAACTAGTTCATCAGGTAAACCAGCTGCAGTGGTTCAAAACCTCAAGTCACAATCTACAGGGAGGGAAAATGCGTTTATGTACTTTGATTGACTATCAACATTTAACATAAAAAAGTTATGAACATAATGAATGCAGAAAATGTTTAAGGAATCAATATTTATACTAAAATATATATTTTAATTTAAATATTGAGGTCATAGGTTAAAAATGAAACTTATTTTTTTCAAAAATGTTACCAAAACATTGGTAATAAATTAATTACTAATACCACTACGATATCTAGTATAAATAAAACTATTAATGTACTAATTAAAAATGAATATAAAAATGCACATTGCACAAATGTACATTTCAGTAAAACCAAATTGTAATATTCAACAATTTCGGTAAACATAAATAATTATAGTGAAAACAATTTTATTTTATAGAATGAGTCTATTATTTTATTTTATCGTATTGTGTTGAAATTAATTTATCTATAATTGGTAAAATAGAAGGTCAAAACTAAAAATTGCTAAGTTATTTTGAAAATAATCAGAAAAAGAAAACAATAAGTTTAGGAAAAATGATAATTTTTACTTAATCTCAGTTTTAATCAAAATAGATTTTGTTTTTTGCAGTAATACAATAAACACTTTTATCAACTTCTAATCCAAAAAAAAAATTATATATAATATATGTATTTTGAAATTACCTATTTGTATACTCGCATTATAATGTTACATTATATATTTTATTTTAATTTATTTATATCGTATTGAATACATTAGCGCATACCATATACACTAATTATATGCGCGATACGTATTTTACTAAATTTAATATGATCATAATAAATGTTATCATTACATTGTAATATGTACACATGACCATCATATTCAATATATTATAGTTTAACGTTTTATAGCTTATCCGAGCCGTTCAAGCAAACCAACCGATAAATACAATATTATTGCGGATCAGATAATGGAAGGAATCATATTTTGTACGTCGATTGAAGTAAGTGGTTCGGTTGGTCATGTAGGGACAACACGACAGATATTTCAGCTACAGTTGTGGCACTGCCTTTAAACAAACACAATATGATAGAATGACTCATTGTATTACAAATCGTAATATTATATAATATGTTGTAGATGAGCGCTTGCGACAACGGTGGATGGTTTTCGTCAATTTCCACGATATTCAGTGACGAGCTAGTTGTTCGGAACGATTCCAAGTTTTGCGGAAACTATCTTGTCATATACATCGTATTATAATATATACCATAGTATACCATGTAAGAATATAATATTATGTACATGTTGTGCACCGATGAGTGTAAATCATATTATAAGATGCGCTTACATCGTGTACAGTTGATTATATTTTCATAATATCGTATTAACTAAACTCTAATCTCTCAACTGTTGTAGTTAACTGTACACGTACAATATAACACAAAGACAAATAATATAGGGTCTTATTTAGATGAAACTCACTGTAGACGCCGTAATTCGTCTAGTTTTATTGTCAATAAGATAAATTGTTTATAAAAATCATCCGTTAGGCGATATGGAACGGTACAACACGGTATTAAAATTAATAGAAACCAGAGAAAGTTTTGTAAGACAAAAAAATATTTTAATATTTTATCAAGAGATGAAAAACATTAGTAGTTTAGTGTAACAAATAATTCATTAAAAAAAAAAACAACCTTTTGAAGAAAATGTTGGTAAAGTATTTTGTTTATCAACTCTCATAAAGTAATCCATTTCAGATAACACGCAAGAGCTGATAAACAAAAATAAAAACTTTGTCTTTTAAAATTTTTAAAATTATGTATTCAAAATTGTTTTAAATTCTTAGCAATATAATATTTTCTTATGAGTTGTATGTCATATAATTTTAAAAATGTATTTTATATTCTGTGTGCATTCATAAATGTATTGAATATTAAATGTGTTGTATATATTTTTTTATCAGCTGACAATTCTCTTTTTATAGCAAAACAAATACTTTAATCTTCGATATTGAGGGTAGTTTCTGGTAGAAAATTAGATTTGATTTGTATTTTGAGAGATCAAAAGTAAATAAAATACTTTGAATATAATCTGAAAAAAGAAACTTAAAAGAAAAATTACAAAAGAAAATAAATTTTAATTAATCAACACCAGTTTTCGACAAATTCTATTTGTTTTTAATTGTAAATAAATATTAATAACCGTAGCTTTAAATGTTCACCAAATAATTATATTAATATTTAAGATATATATTATAATATATAAATGACAAGATTCTTAATAAATGTTTCTTACTGATATAAAAATAAGTTTAACGAAAAGCCGCATTAAGTTTTTATGAGTGTTTAAACTTTAAATATTGACGAAATTATATATTCAAACGAAATTTTTTTTTTTTTTGTAATTAAAAAGAAATATTGATTGTAGAAACTTGAAACATTCTACTAATTATAAAATTAAATCTTTCCATGCGAAATTATATTTTCAAAATATTTAGAATAATTGTATGCATTAGTTTGTAATCATTGAATGTTGCGTGGTTTTTCTATAATTAATGTTGATAACATGTTATACGCTTGTATAAAAAAATTAAAAATATTATAGAAAGTTCTTGATAAGGTAAATTGTAGCAACTTAAAAATAACAAAATATATGTGTATAATTTTTATTTATAAATATTTACAAATTTGAATTTGTTTGGACAAAAAATGATGATATCTCGTTCTATGGTTTTAGTTGGTGGTAATTCAAAAATTGAATACAGACTAAATATTTCACACTTAAGTATACCATTTAATTATTTTAGATGGTAAAAATGTAAAATTAAATATTTATACTAGTTTGAAGCTATTTTAAACTTGAACCCATCAACACAATTCTACGATACGTCGATATTGAACAATATAAAAGTTAGTAATATTAAGTATATTGAATAACATTATAACTATAATATAATTTATAACATTTATTTTACAAAAAAAAATAATAATAATTCTATAGTTTCTAAACTCCTAAATCTACAGTATTCTAATAAAAAAATAAATTATATATGACAATATTAATATTTAACAAAATAAATAAATCTTCCAGGCTAATAATTTTTAATCATATACCTACAATGATTTATCATTGAATTTAGATTTAACACTTCCTGTATAGATAATAGTGCCAGTGACTGAATGACTAAGTGCACTTGAAACTTACTAAACAGTAGAAGAACTTGACCGATTTTTATATTTATAAAATATTTGTAACATTATGTTAATAATTAATATTAGAGAAGTCAGTACTGTCTAGTAAGCTAATAACAATAATACTTGATATGACACAATAATTTGAAAAAATATAATAATAATATATTGTATTATGATCTGTAATATTGAATTGCACTAAGTAACATAAACGCTGACACAGTATTTCTATTCGAAATTGTTTTTCAAATGCAATGATTTAACATTGAATTCTAATTTACAATATTCATTACAGTGACCTACTTAATCATGAGGTACACTAACAGCAGAGCAACTTCCTCGTTTTTAATAATACATATATCCCTGTAGCGCACGTTGCTTGGTTCCATAAAACAATATTGTAAATATAAAATACAAAATATATAAGCAGACTGGCTTTTGGCCTTTAATTTGTACCTTTGTTGAATACAAATCGTTGCACAAAATATAACTGTACATTTCAGGGAATTAAAAAAAAAAAAAAACTAATTGACTAAAATAAAAAAACTCGATTACCAAACATACAGTTTGTAAAACTATTTCTTTTCTAAGTATTTACAATATAATATTTACTAATAGTTACACTTTGAAAAATATAATTATATAAATGTTTAATATAATATTAGTAATTTATCCCGAAGCTTATGTTTCTCGGTTGCCGGTTCCATGAAATAACATTAAACATAGGAAATTTAAATGATAAATACATACATATAAATATGCTGATCTGATTTTGATTTGTAATTTGTATGTTTAATACAATTTACAGGAGCGTAAGAGAAGTTATAGTAACGTGATTTTTTTTTTTAACTTATAATACAGTTTATTTATATTTATTATTTACTTTATCTATGAGTTTTTATTAAAATAATAATATAACATTATAAACGATATTATTTTGTAAATAATTAAATAATTTATACTTATTTTAATAAACACTTTTTTTATTTTTACATTGGACTTTTCAGTATTAAAAATTTTAGGTCCCCCTTTTATTCACAAATATCTTCACACATTTTTTTATAATAATTTTGTTTACATAATCTCATTTTCATTGGCTAGAACAGAAGTAACTAAAGTTTTTAAGGTACGATACATTTTGGACATTTTTTTTAACTTTGATGACTCACGAAATACTTTTTTTTGTAACATATCTGATGAAAAAAAAAATTACTATACTTCAAAACTTTACGTGACTCACTGTTTAGTAATTTCTGAGCTAGAAGAGGTACCTTTTACTATTCCATTATGATTATTACAATATTAATATTATAATAAAACTATAGTATACGATAAACAAATAACAATTATGACAAATATACAACTGACGATGTGCCATGGCTTATATATTTTTTATGAAGGTGAAATATGTTTGTGTATATTATTCAGTCTCGGGGGAAGAACGTAAAAAGAAAATGTATAGTAATGATAGCGCATCACACTTTTTTGGTCATGACGTTTATTAATAACCACATATGCGTCTCTGGTAGACACTATATATACTCACTTTGGAGTCAACGAATCGTGTAAAAATTATGATTAAATTGTGTAGTCGATTTTGTATTTTATACTTTAAACTGGAGGTACACGTGTGGTACATATGGGTCCGAAAAAATACTTGGAACGGTCGAGAATCGATCCAATATCGGTCCATCCATTTATCACAACGTCTAAAAAGAATTATTGGAGTAGGAAAACAGTTTGACGGGGCAGGTGTTTTTCTAGTACGTATTCGGTTTACAGCCGATTAAAAATTAATAAATAAACGGTACGCGTATTTGTATTGGCATTGTTTTTTTTTCGTTGTTGTTCCATTTCAATATAATTGAAAACAGATTATATTATATAACAAGTTACTTCTAACTCCAAATAAAAACGATGAGATAATCATTGGGAGATGCGAAAGGGTGAAATACGTAGCTCGACAGTGAAAAATTACGACATATATAATAAATGTTCGGTCTACGATAATATAATAATACCCCATGACTTCTTCTTATTAAATTAGATGCTTATATTTATCAGATATTCCGAATAAATAAGCGTACAATAATATTGTTATATTGACAGTTGTTATACTTAGTGATAGTATTTTTTTTTTCTTTTTTTACTATTTACAATTTCGTACTTCAATACGTTACGAGTGTAGGTCAAATATTATGACAGATACTGTGTGTACATTTTCCAAATAGTTATATTATTATAGTTAATCATTTAATGCTTATAAATCATAACAAAAAAAACTTTTAAATTATAGGTATTATTATATTATTATATTATATTGTATCTATATAAAATAATGTGTGTACTGTAAATATTTAAACAAAATTTATTTTATACTATATTAGAATGTTTCAACCTTTGCTCGCTACACTTACCAACCCTCTTGGTTATTTAATTTTGAACACTTTTCATTATCTTACAATGAATTCACAAGTTCTTAAGGATATTCATCTTGTCAAAGCAGAACAATATTTCCATGATGGTGAAAGACTTTAGTCTTTTAAATATTTTTTGGTTGCCAAGGCAACTTTTACACTTAATAGTATTTGAAAATAAAAAAATATATTTTTTTTTCACCATATAATATAACACAATACATAATATTATATATAGAATAGGTGTAGCAATGCCATATATGTATAACAAAATAAATAAGGTATCTATTATATATTTTACTTTATGTCACAATAATTTAAATCATTAAAACATAACAATGTGTAACGTATCGTATTGGCTAGTGCCGGTCAAAAAGCTATAATTAACTTTCTTTTATTTTGTACTCAAAACTCTTAAAACACACAAACCCCTAGGTATTCATTATTATATGGCATGATAACATATGGGAACGAATTTTTCTTTAATTTTAAATTGTACTTACCGTCTCTAATTGTCTTTTACTTTATCTACGCGCACTACATTTCGCATTAATTCTATCGCAATTCATACCAGTATGCCTTCCACACGCAATACATTTTTATTTTTATGGAAACGCTAAACGCACTCCATCGCTTTTCCCGCAATCGGTACACCACACAAATCCTACGAGTATACGGGCAACTATGACGCCAACTGATCAATTAAAATAATACCCCAGCGAGTTGGGACACAGATAGAAGGAAAATCGAGCAGCGATAAGTCAGTAAAAACGAAAATTAATTAAAACGCACTGCAGCAATAATAATTTAGCTGTGCCTAATAAATTATATAAATTATTATAACGTATAAATTATAGCCAAAAAATTGCTGCAGTAACAGCAGTTGTAGCAGGTAAACATCAATAAGTTCTTTATATTATATACTACTTCGATTTAACGACGGTTTTTTCTCTCTTTCTTAAATAACAATAATTCAGTATCGCACCTTTTTTTTACGATCCGTAGCACTACAGCTGAGTGGACTTGGTCGTGCATTCGTGTCGACGATGGCGGGAGTCGATGGCAATATATCAATACGTCGGACTTTCGTCGTCCCGGTGGCGCCTATATGGCTATTTACTTAATATAATATATTTTATGTTGTACGTGACTGTGTATACATATTATAGCGCTATCAATACGTTTAACGATTTAGATTCTGTCGTCCCGGAGGTCGTATCTCATTCAGTGTACTGTAATTTTTTTTTTTCGTTTTATATTCTAAAATCGATTTAATCATTCCTCTGGTAGGTAATCATTTCAGTAATATTTTAATAAATTATTATTCCTCTTCCCCGACATCATTAACCATATTGATTTTTTCTCCGCTTTCTCTGGTGAATTTCTTAACTCTCCTCAAAACCATTTCGCACGCGCTCGTTTATATAAATTTTAATTGTATACAATATTACAATATTGTCACAAAAGTTACTATCTACAACATACCGTATAGTGAAATAAGTTTATTTTTTGAAAAGATGAATTAAAATGATACACTCGATAACAGTGTTCAATTACATCAATGACAATATCATAATAATATTTCAAATAATAATAATTTTATCTCAAAGTTACATGAATTTGACCTTCACATTATGAGGTTTTGTGAAATATACTTCTAATTTAATACTATGTATTATAATGTCTGAACATATTTCTATCCAAATCCATTATTTCTATCCATTATAAATCCAAATAGTTAAAAAGCCAATCAAATAAAAAACAATGATTCAAGAAATTAGTTTATGTAGTGTCAAAAAAAAATAAATTTCTCTACAAAAAATTGAGTAAAACAAATATCACAACATCTCCATATCTTATGTCACCAATACAATATCCTAGCGGATTAATCGAAGACAGAGCTGTAATACGCCTTTTAATTTTTCTCTAATTTTATAATAGTTACTATTTTAAACTTTTAACAAAATATAAAACAAACACATATTAAATTATGGCATTTTTAAAACAGTATTGGCATAATACTATAGTATATGTTTCAAAAATAAAATATAGAAATTCTCCAACGATAGTGTAACATTAATATGACTATGAGTAGGTACGAGTAAATAGTAGACCGAACATCAAATTGTATACGAACTAATTTAACAAAAAAATCATCATTACTACCCAATACAACTGTACGTGTAGGTTAAGACAGAGGTACAAAAAAATATTTTTTGTTTTATACACTTATATAAGTTGATAGGTGAAATTAAATAAAGAGAAAACTAAAAAAACCTTAATGATTCCAACTACACCATGAAACTATTATACATATAAGCATTCGTAACGCGGTCAATAGATGTAGGAAGATATTATTTATTGATCGCTATAGATATGCCGTGTATTACTCGTCAATAGTTTAAATTATTTTAAACAAAACAATATATTTCAATTAAACTAATGTATGTAATTGTACTTGTTTTAAAAAAAGGAACAAATTAACATGGTCATTATGTCTCTTTTAATGTTGTATTTAAATATCAAGTATTATCTCGAATACTAATAATGACACAATTTTGTAACTAGTTTTATTAGTTTTATCATTTATTTTTTTTTTATTTTTTTTTTTTATATACATTATAGATGCGAATATAATCACATATTAACAATTTATAGTATTATCGATATTGAGTTGCTTTTTTTTTTTTGTCGAAGTATGAACAATCCATAAAATTTTGACAATGATTTTAAAAATAAATTATTACCTACGTTTTATAAAAAAATTCACTGATAAACGTTAACGGTAAATGGACAATTTACCTCCGGAAATTTCCCCTTATTTTTTTAAAGCTTTTTTTTTCATAAATATAATAAATTATAATTGCAAATGTTATTTCATATATATTTTATAATAGGTAGCTATAAGATTGTCTACATAAAATATAATTAATAGTAAAACTTATATAAATGATATATTTTGTAAAAAAAACATTTGATCTCTGTTCTTTTTTTTATTTATAAACACATATTTTCAATGTTACTAACTAATATAATAGTAAGTATGCGGTATGCTAGTACTATTATATTTTAGTTATACAATCTTTTAAATATTTCTATTTTTTTTTTTTTATTGTTTCTAGTAATTGAATTGATCAAAAATATACATCTATAATTTATTATGTTTATGAAAAATTATATTATATTATCAAATAGTAAACTTAAAAAAAA
>VUJU01000127.1:0-169851 GCA_009835225.1 Aphis craccivora | reverse complement strand
TAGTTTTTGAATTAAAACCATATAAAAAAATCGATTTGGTTGAAAACTTGTTTTGCGTAAAAATTCCCGTTTTTCCGTCATTTTTTTTTGGTTTTTCCCGGCGCTTTCGAAAACTATTTTAAATTTTTTACTTTTGACCCCCCAAAGTACAAACTACATTCACTTTTCTATCCGAAACAGGGTCCACTTTTTAAAATCGGAGCACTTTTACTGCTCCAAAACGTGGTGACAGACACAAAAATAAAAAAAAAAAAAAAAAAAACACACATCATTGTAAAATCAATACATTCTTCACTCCGTTCAGAATCTAAAATAGTTTAGTTACATGGAACGCTTGAGGAAAGCAGCCATTCATTAGCACAGCGGTTCCCAATTTTTTTGAGACTACTACACATAAATCAAGTAAGATATTAAGAAATACCACTCCCTCCCCCCAAAACAATGAGTAAAAAAATAACAAAAATAATATATAAAATATAAATATTATTTGAAGGTGATAAAATTATCAAAGTCATTAGAACATAAGATAAGGCAATCCCCAAAACTATTAATAACAATTATATTATTACAATTTTAGTACTCATGACTGATGCAGAGTTAATAATAATAGATATAAAGTTCATAAAAAAATAGTCTTTACCCCTCAAACATTTTTGTTTTATCCCTTGTGAGGTAATTACCCCTAGGTTGGAAAACCACTGCATTAGCAACGCTTTCATTTAGAGATTTTATTTATTTTTCTTAATTCCATTTTTGTTAAATGTAAATAAGGTCACAACATCATTTTTGTTTTAATCTTCTATAACCGGGAATTGTTGGAGTAGTAAAATTTCTAGCAAGTGATTGGGATGAGATAGTAGGAGAAAATTACAACATTTGTAATATGATTTAACTTTATCATGCACTAAAGCATTAAGAGATCTACATTTATAGTATTGTTAGAGACATAGAAGGAGAACATTTAGTAATTTACATAATGCTACATTTTGAAAAGTGTGTATGTTGTTTATATTAGACTTTTTTGCATTTCCCTGTAGTTGCAAGCCATATGTCCATACATCCCATATAGGTTTAAGTATTTAAGGTGGTTTAGTTTTAAAATGCACAATACTTTTATATGCAAATATAAAAATAAAATATTCTAAGTTTCATTGAAAATTTTCGGATAAAAAAATCTTTTACATGAAATGAAAAGTTTTACTGACATATTTTAATTTTATATTTTTTTTCACTTTTATTCAGTCTGCAAAAACAATAATTTTTAAACAAAAATAATTGTATGTTGTTTAATAATAATTTTAAATGTTAAACAATATATCCTAATAATATTAAATTGATATTATTTATAATTTACTTCATTCAGTCATTCTGTTTTATTTTTAGATAAATTATCATAAATAATAATAAAAAAGACTTATTAATTAATTCTATTTTAAATGTTTTCTAGACATATTCCCAAATAAAAAAAAAATATTAAAATTGTAGTTTATAAAATAACATCAATTATTTGTATTATAAATTTTATGAAAAATAAATGTATTTTTATTTTATATTTTTAAATTTTAAATTTAAATTAATTATACTACATATTTTTAACAATACATATTTGTTTAGTTTATCGTATTATACATTACACATAGATCACCATAAGTTTTATTTTTAATTATTTAAAACAGTGGTTCTCAACCTGAAAGATGTGTGACAAAATTTCAGAGGAGACGTGAAAATTAAAAAATATATAATTATATATATATTAGTCGTAATTTGATCTTATTATGGTGAGGGGGCATGACATCATAAAATAGTATGAAAAAGAACATGTATCTCAAAAGATTGAGAACCCTTGATCTAAAACTTTCATGTTTATTGTATATTTTTAACACTGTTTGATTATCTGCATTCTGCACCCTTCTCTGTCCTAATTAGTAATTAGTGCAAATAATTGACACTTCATAGTATTATAAATCATACTTACTGTAAATTATCAATTTCAGATGTTCCTAACTTGCCTAATTGTTGACCAAAAGACTTTTCTATATTTAATGTAGACAATTTCAGCATTACATCTTGTACTTGAGACCCTATGTTAGTACATGATTGCTCATCAAGATCATTTTTATTCTCCTATAAAATAAATTATTCAATTTTATTAATTATCTTTGGGTTTACACACAATAAATCAATAAAATAATAAACAAAAATAACAACATTTTACCATTAGACAGGACTACCTAAATTGTTTTTTAAACATGAACACTATTTTGTTTTAATTTGGTTGTCTTAGAGTAGATCTGGTTGTATGGTATGAATATTTCAATATTTTGTAGTAGAAAGCCTATGATCAGATTTTTGAATCTTAATTTAATAAGTTATGATGTAATATAATATTAGTACACTAAAATTTTTAAGATGAAATGATTTATAATTTTTTTTTATGTATATAATGAAATAATATTGATGTTATTAATTAAAACATGTATTTTGAGCTTATTTGTTTTATACTGAATAATTAATAAATAATAACTCATTAGTTTTGTGATAGTGTCAGATAAAATAGGAAGTTTAATATTTTAATAAAAACAGATCTCGCACTACTACTTGGATCCTTACATTTAAAACTTTTGTTTCCAGTACTTTAATAATTTAAAACAGCTGATAACAATTAACAAAACTATAATTTATAAATATATGTAAATAAAATTATTAATGTAATCACTGATCAATAAAATGAAACACAATAAATAATTAAAGTTTAGTTTTTTTAGCATATCTATCTTAATTACATAACTCATGATAATATAAAATTAAAATTAACCTGTAAAGAACTTATTTCTTGAACCAATTCTTCAGTTTCCAACTTCAATCTATAATACTTTTGTAATGGAGTTTCTTTTTCTCCTTGTGCTGCTAATTCCCAAAGTTGGCTTTAAATATTTTAAAATAATTGTGTTAAATTAAATGCATAGAGGTCAAATAAATTAGTAAATACTTACTTTGAATTGTACCCAGTTTTTAGAGATCTGCCTAATTTATCAGAAAAGTCTATATTTTCTGAGTTGACAACTTTATCTTTGAAGTGTTTATACGCTTCAGTTGGAGCCAATTTGACACGTTCAATATCTTCGTTGTCCTTTATTGAATATTAAAGTAATATTAATGCACATATTTTAATATTGCACTAAAGATATTTTGAATACATTTGTATATTATTTCTTGTTGATTGTTATATTTTTGTGAGTATTTTTTGACACAATTTGTAAGTTACCTTTCATATAATTTAAATATTTTTACACAGACATAGTTAAAAGTTCAATCTTTTCCAACACCTATAATATTGTGAAATTTGACTTTTATATTAAGAGGTTTCAAAAGGCTTTTTTTACAAAAACAATACTTTTTACTAGTATCAAATAAATAATTAAGAAAATATTAAAATATCATTAAAAATTTACAATAACAGAAAATCTTGCAAAAATTCCTGCCTTCCCATAAACATTTCTACAAATAACAGTAAAACATACTAAATCTTACCTCTTCTGCGTAATCAAGTTGTTGGTCATCTTCTGGCAATTCAAAAGTCTCATAGACATCAGGTTGATCATAAGCCTTAAAATAAATAAATAATTTATTGTCTTATCTTGATATTGAAATAATAAAATTAAGGTAATTAATAGAAAATGTTTGATCATAAATTGTAAACTGATACTGATACTGATATAAATATCAATTGTACCAATATGTATAATGAGACTTGATGAATTTTAAGTTTATATTAAGTTTTTAAGTTTAAGCATTTTAGAGTACATTAAAATCAGTCTAATTTTATATAAACTATTATTAAGTATTTGAGATGTAACAAGTATTACTTATTTCTTTTAAGTTATTACACATATTTTGTTTTAAGCTATAACACGAGAAGTACTTAGGTAGCATAGTTTTAAAAATCTTATTTTTAATAAAATGTTTACATTTTATATTATCTCAGTGAATAGATTATTAAGTAGGTATAGTACTTGCTCAAATATTACAATGTTGTGAACTGTGGATACAGGAAAACTACAAATCTATACTTACAATTCCACTTAAATGAGCGTATTTTGAGTCAACTGCCATCTTGATAAAGATTATTGGATAATTGAATAGTGACTAGTTTATACGTACTATGTGAACTAAAATATGTGATACATAGATATTAGATACTAAATAAATAGCTATTCTCATATATTCAAACATTCAATACACACACAAAACTCACAAGATTGAAGATTTACAAGGTATCATAGATTAGATATTATAGATAATGAAATAGGTATTTTCATTTTCCATTATCTATATCTGTGCAAGGCGTCAGTGGTATCAATATTCAATATCAACACACTTTTGGTGGCTCACTTAAAAACGCACGCGGGCGCAATCTGGTATAGTTTGTCTCAACGAGCGCTGCTTCGTGTCTTATGGCTTATGCCATCGACTTGAACTATATATTCTATTACCAATATTGGCTATACTCTATGATGAGTAGGTAGTAGGTACCTAGAAAAATAGTGTCTAATGATGTGACACGAAGATATAAAATATAAATAGAATTTATTAAATAATAAATACCGGGACTTGCTTTTTTAATAGTAAGTTCTGCTGTTCTGCAAGAACGTAAAAATCAGCATTCTAAATTATGGTTTAAAATAATAATACCTACTGAGACAGACTAGTGAGACTACAGTTATAACTTTTGATCTTCGGGGCTAGAACTTAACCAATAACCACTGTCAAACACTGCGATAGTTTGACATTTATATGATTCAGTGGTCGAAGTGCCTCAAAATAAGTGGAGGGATGCCTCCTAAACTTTAATTCTATTGAGTATTGTTATATTAAGACTATATTATTTTACCTATCATTATAAGTGGAGCCAGTGAAGCCAGTGAAGGGATAAAAAATGTAGATTATAATAAGTGGTGAGATGCCATCCCCCTGTAAGCCTCCCATTACGAACAATTTGGAAATTGAGTCATCCAAAATTATTTTATCATATATTAATGACTGTTTTTAGGTGAAATGGGAAATTTATTATAAATACATTAAACAGTAAACACCTAGAATCCCCTTCCAGCTTTCCATGTACAAAACTGATCAAATAGTGATGAATATAGTAACGGATAGGCTGGATACTGGATAGGGACAAATGGACATAGGCCGTTTGGATGTAAAAAAAGATTACATACAATATTCAATCAGTAAAAATTGCTCCATAATAAATTAATAAATATTAATAACTTAATAAATGTATTGATTGATTTATAAATGTATTTTTGACGTCCAATTGTCCCTATTTCCATTGATTATAAATTCTAGTATTTATAATCAATGTTATTACGTAATCCTTGCTAAATGACCACTGTAGTTGTCGACCGAGTTCAAAAATTAATTACATTTACATTTGAAGTTGAAAATTGGCATTTTCAATTGATAATAGAAAATAACGACGGTAGGAGAAAATATTTACCAATATTTTTAATTACGTATATGCATGATCTATGTTTCGTAAAAACTGTTGGTATTTAAATTAAAAATGTACACAGTAAAATAAACTCAAAATCTATAACTCTGTAGATGTAGAAAAAAGGAGATAATATAGCTTCAGAATTAATGCTCTAAATTCTAAGGAAGATATTATGTTTTATATTAATTACTATTCATATTTATGTAATTATGTTCATTGCAATTCTTACTTCTTAGACTACATAGGTAACTACTATATATTTGATCTAAGTTGCAATTAAACAAATAACGGGCGTGCTTAATTTCCATAGTTTCCATTCCATTCCTAAGGAAAAACTATTATTATGTCGCTGAAAATAGACGAAACAAGAATTGGTAATACCTACTAGACTTATGAATTATAATAAATTTTAATATTAGAAACTTTAGAAACATTTTCCTGAAACCCAATAACAATCAACGATTGTTAGATAAAAATAATCTCTCAGTAACATGACAAATTAGTAAAATGCTCAATTTAAAATGCATTTTCATAT
Organism: Aphis craccivora; assembly: GCA_009835225.1. Lineage (NCBI taxonomy): Eukaryota > Metazoa > Arthropoda > Insecta > Hemiptera > Aphididae > Aphis > Aphis craccivora. The sequence continues at coordinate 163,816 of VUJU01000127.1, read as the reverse complement.
TAGATTAAAATATTCAACATTAAATTATAGCGGGGGGGGGGGCAAAATCAAATGTAAGGGGGCACTTTCCCACAGGCCACCATTGCCCCAGTGTAGCGTCGCTACTAAGTCATATAATAATATGACTTTTTTTTGTTTAACTCTTTGGTTCAAAAATAAAATATATGATAAAATATTACAAATGAATCAATTATTATATAATTATATATTTTGTGTTTTATAACAAAAACAATATAATGTATAATTAGTATAAATTATATAAAACTTATAAACAAGTCAGTTTCGTTTCCCTCAGTTTAGCTTTTTGCCAATTATAGAGGTAAGAAGCTATAATAAGAATTTAAAAAAAAAAAAAAATAAGAGGAAATTCTGTAAGAACAATGAACTTTTTATCATTATTATCTATGAATAGTGGTTAAAAATCTGATAAGTGATAATAAGATACAATTCGTAATTCGTATTTCATTATCATTAATATTATTGACTATTGTACTTGTACATTTTAGCATTTAGGTTTGGAGTGTTCGGACTTAAAATTTAGCACAGTTTTGTTCACTTTAGATTTTAAATTAAGTATTTGTTATTTTCTTTTTATTTTAAAGTAAGTTTTGTGTTGTTCGGATTGTGATAATTTTTTTTTTATTTTTTTATACTCATACAACATAACTCATTCCAATATGGAAAATACAAATGTGGAAATGGAAGTTGACGAACCTCAAAATAATGTTGTAGCTACAAATGTTACGGGCAGTGTATCTATATCCTTACATCCACTAGTCATTCTTAATATATCTGAACACTGGACTCGTTTAACAGCTCAAGTTGGAACTTCAGTTCCTTCAATTGGAGCCTTGATCGGTAAACAAAAGGATCGAACTCTTGAAATAATGAACTCGTTTGAATTGTCATATACTGTACTTGAAGATAATGAGACAATGATTATCGATAGAGATTACTATAACTCTAAAGAAGAACAGTTCAAGCAGGTAAGATAAATATTACTATGATGTGTTAACATTTAGATCATTATTATTTCTAGTTTTATATTTATTGAAATAGGTGTTTTGTGACTTGGACTTTCTTGGATGGTACATAACTGGTACTGGTTCTGACAAACCAACATTTCGAGATATTGATGTACATAAGCAAATCATAAATATTGCTGAGAGTCCTATATTTTTGAAAATGGATCCTCATGGTGGACAAACTGATCTGCCAGTTAAAGTATATGAATCCATTATTGATATAATGAATGGAGTGCCAAAAATGTTATTTGTTGAATTAACATACACCTTATCTACTGAAGACGCAGAACGTATTGGTGTTGATCATGTTGCACGAATGTCAAGCAATGATGCACAAGAAAATAGTTTAGTTGCTGAAACATTAACTGTTCAGTTTAATGCCATCAAGATGCTCCATAGTAGAGTTAAAATGTTGCTTCAGTATTTGAAAGAAGTTAAGAACGGTGATCAAGAAATAAACAATGAGTTTTTGAGGTGAATAATTTAAATTTAACAACTATTTATTGTTAGCATTTACACTCTGTCTAGCAAGGTGGTAATATCTGTCTGGGTATTGTTTAGGGATATGCAAAAGACATTTTTGTTTAACAACTGTATGTTCTCTTGTTGCACAGAGTATAAAATATATAGGTAATTGTTTATTTTTCATCAATTATCAATTCATACCCATAATTTCTCAAACAAACTATCTATCTATTCTTTTCAATTTAAAATATTCAGTGTATGTACTAAATACATAAATAAATAATTTTTTTTGGAGTCTAATAAATCTAATAGAAAATAAATAATAAATTTAATCTCATAAATAACTTTTAAAAAATTAGTGTCAGATTATTTAGATATATATTTATATGTAGTAATTTCAGTCTGACTCGTATCAAGGTCTGAGTCTAATATGAGTAAATTATGTTCTCAGTTAATCAGTACATGTAACTTATCAATGTTTAACTTTAAATAGATAAGTATCAATACACTTATATTATTTAAAAACTATTATAATAGACCTAAATAATTTGTATACATATACATACAATATTGGCCTAGCCAGGGCCGCGAACGCTACCGAAACTCGTGAGTTTTTTTTTTAGTTTATAATTGTGGGGAGGATATACACTAATTTAATACTCTATGATCAATCTTGTTCATAGTAAATGAAGAAAAAAAAATTTAGGCCTCAAAGAAAAATTGCGGTCGAGGCCTTTTTTATGCCATTTCGACACTATATATATTAAAATAAAATTATTAATCTGTAACATATTATGGCTAAGCATTTATCATATGTTCTGATATCTGATTACAATATTTATCCAAAACATATTGGTTTATTCACCAGACATTTTCTAGTTTATCATTGGAATATTATATTCAAAGCTATTAGATCTATTACATTAACATTTACAAATTTATATTATAAATTATAAAATACCATAAATAGTTTTAATTGTTTTAAATAGTAATATAATTTCACTTTTATGTTGCATCTAGTTTTCTTCCAATGTTTAATTTATTTTTCATTCCATTACGTTGAAATGGAATATAATTTAAATTATGCAGATGTAAAATAATATAATACATTTATAATTATAAAATATGTCATCAATCTACCATATTTATTAATATATTAAATTTAAGAACTTTTCAGGTATAGAAAGTTATTAATTCTACCATTTTTTTTTTGTCCAAGATGGATTTCTCTTTAAATACAATTAATATAATAATATAGTACTAGATATAATATTAGATAATTAAAAATGGCTGTTTAATAGTTCTATAAAATATCAACAAAATCTTATTTTATTTAGTGTTTATTATAAAACTAATAATAATTAGAAATATTAGCATAATAATAATTATAATAAATACCAATTATGAATCCAATAACAATTAAGTAAATTAAGTTATAAATTATTTGTTTAAAAAATATATTATATTTAAACATGTTCTATTTTCTAGGGAATTCGTTTCTTTGTGTCATCGACTGCCAGTTATGGAATCTGGAGAGTTTTACAGGGATTTGTATACACATTGTAATGATGTAGCACTGATTGCTTACTTAGGAGTGTTGACAAAATGTACTAATGAAGTAAATGATTACTGTAACAAGTTCAATGTACTTTATGACCGCCAAGTGGTTGGTAGAAAAGTTAAGGCTTTGTTTTTATAATTTTTTTTTCCATTTAAAATGTAAAAACTTAATGAATCATTATATAATAATACACATTTATTAATACCTTTTAACTTTTGTAAATCGGTTTTGGTGATGTAAACCAATATTGGAAAATAAAAATAAAAACTAAGACTGTCATAATATTGAATAAATGTACAATTTAAGTGAACTTGTTAATATTTTTATTTAAATTTTTATTTTAACACTTATAAAGCTTAGCTCTAAACTTCACAACATCAATATAGTTGTGCATATTCTCTAAATAAGAATAATTTTTAACAAGCTATGTTTAATTTACAAACCCATGTACCAAAATTTTTGAGATCACTCAATCGTAGGAATTTAATTTTGTTTTATTTATAAATAGGTTTTAAATAATTAGGTTTGAAGAAAAAAAATATCAGTCAAAAAAAAAATATATATATAATAAATAAAGCTTGATATGTGGAGCATTTAAAAAAATAAAAAAAGGTGCTTTTTAAATATTTGTCTACATGCTTGTAAAACTTCAGGTTATTGTCATCTTTATTTTCTAATGATAAAAACCAGCTTTGGCTTAATTTAAATGAGATTTTTTTTCATATTATAAATTTTAGCAACATTTGAAGGCCTAATTTCTATATAAATATATATATATATTTATAAGTATACATTATTATTTAATAATACATAGCTTTTGAAGGTTAAGAAAGATCAAGTCCACAATTAAAATGTATTCAAGGACCATCTTCTATAGTACTCTATACCTATTTAGATAAGTGGTATCTCAAAATGAGTAAATTAAAATTACATCATATGCTTCATTTCCCTAAGTGATTATTAATCACAATTTAGTGTCTTAGTAAATAATTAGTAAGGGTTATTTATGGTTCGGTTGTCAATGGTTGGAGACAACAACGACTGTAAACTGGTCGATAGAGCATAATATTTTATAGTGTGTGGAGACTGCAAATGTCGATGAGGTATTACTTCACGCACTCCAGGATTTGTTAATTCTTCCTAAAAAATATAAACAAGTTATTCAAATAAGTTTTTTTAAGTTTTAGTTAGGTATTAATTAATTGTACCTGTAGCGTGAAGACTTCTTCTCAGGATTGAGTTAATTTCATTTTACGACCTGTGATGGTGCCCACCAATGATTTTAATGTAGAACTGATACCTTTTCTTGATATGCCATTTACATTTGGACTACAAATATTGTGACTTAAGGATGCATTTGGATTTAAACCTTGAGGATGTGCATCTAAACATTTTTGGTATCTTAACTGAAAAAAGTAAGAATAAAAATAAAATATTAACAATTGATCATAGTATATGGTTTGAATAATTATCATTTGACATACTTTACATGCAGCTTCGATAGTTTTACAAAGTGTTCCGGCGGACGGATCACACTCAAACACATGTGCAATGAACAGATCTTGGGTAGTATGCATTATAAAAGCGCATTGTTTTATATTTTGACCTATTCCCAAAAATGATAAGTACCTCACTCGACATTCGACCACTTGATCGCCTTCATCCTGCAAATCAACAGATATAATGGATTGGTGTGTTCCGCGTATATTAATATATATCATATTACAGTATCTTGTTGTATGGTAATCATTGAAGGTGCTACAGCCACTGTGACTGTTTGGGGTACTGATGTTGGAGAATTTTCCAAAGCAACAATCGCGTCATTTAGTACATCCATTCCGGATGCCTTGCTCACTTCAATTGAACCCAAGTAAGTGGCTCGAATGACTTTTCGCGGTTCTTCCATCGGTGTAGGGAATGATTGAGCTTTATAAATTATATTGCACAATTACATAATTGAAAAATTTAAGAAGACGTATCGTATATACTCAAGTTAGTGGTAGCAGAGTAACTGCCTCGGTAACTTCTACGTTTGCGATATTCCAATGGAAGGTTCGTCGGTCTGACTGGCTGATTCATTTTCGTTGCAGTATCTAAAAGTGACGGTAGGTACTTATAAGTCGTCGTTTGAAAAAAAAAATAACATGATGTATAGTATGTACTTATGTCTGTAGATCTAGAAATGTTCTGCTGGAGACTGCGCTCGATCATGATTTTTTTACAAATGTCCCTAAGAGTGTTAGCAATTGTACGAGCAGGCATGTCACACCTGAACACATGGCACATGTGTCTGCGAGTTATTCTGTCACGAGCTACGTATGCGAAATCCCTGAAAAATAATTTTGTTGGTCCGATTTGTCTAATGTCACTAACAATATTACTTAAATTGTATTATTATTATTAAATAGTATACATTAATATTACCTTTCCCTGTAGGTAAAGCATTGTAAAAAAAGAACAACAATGGATTATAAAAACAATACATTATTAATATAGACAACAATATAAATATGATATCAATGGCTAACAAACCTGCCATTGTCTCGTCCAACTCCCCATACTCTAATTGTGTGTATGGGCTGTGTATTCAACATTGTGAGATTTTCTGGATCTATTAATTTCAACGCTCCTTCGTCTAAATCCATAAAGAGGTCTTTTCCCTGAAATAATATTATTCATTTAAACAAAATTACATTTATACAACAGTTAAGTAAAAGTATTTCAGTATTGGTACTTACATCCCCCCATCGTCCGACATTATCAATAAAGTCGTTACGCCCAAGTGATAGATCAACAATACACTTGTTCACAGCTTTGCTACTTCTTTCTGGGGTTAAATCATCTTCGCAAATTTCTACCCATCCCAAAGAACGAACAGCAAATCGTATACCTTTGTTTTCGTTTTCAATTCGAGCTGGATAACTTCTTCGTCTAAAGCATAGTATAATATTTGGTGAGATCAATTTTAATAGATATGTTTTAAAAGCTATACTATTTTAATTAATATTTACTTATAAGCCATGTCTTCTTTTTTATTTTTTTGGTAACAAAGATTTTCAAGAGCTGAGCTTGTCGTACTTCTAGTCACTGAACTTACTAAGCCACCGGTGTTATTTTGAAAACTATTCAATACCTTAAACAAATATTAATACCTACATTAGATTATATACCTATAGTTCTGATAAATATTCTCAAATTATAATTTTTATACGAAGATTATAAATTTTAAGTCAAATATTTAATATTTAAATTTATTTTGTCATTACCGATTCTGCATCTTTGACCAATGGTGTTTTTGGTTCATTTTTACCACTGTATTCAGGAGGTTCCCTCTGAATTGTTCCGCTTTTAATATGCCAATAATAAGGACCATCGTTATCTAAAATAATATTAGTTTACTATAGCTTAATAAAATAAAAACCTTATAATAAATTATTATGCGTACCTTCGTGTTTTTCCCACCCGGCTGGCAATTCATCGGTGCATTCGTGTGAAGAGTTTTTCATCGGTACTGCATACAAATCATTATTCAAATCACCTTGTATATGTTGTATATCCAAGTTAATATTAGATGTATCCTTTTGTTTGTTTAAAGACAGAGTATTGGGTGGTGTGCGTTTCTCGTTTATACTATAATATAGCCAATATAGGTAGATTAATATATAGTTTATCTGAACATTTATAATATTTAAATATAATATATAATTTGTACACATATTAAATGTGTATAATTAATTGATCAAATTAACTTACTTTCCGCTTTTACATTTTGTTTGTTCCGATTCTTCAATTAAATCTGGTTTTACGTATGACACTTGCATTTGGTTGCTTTGGTGGTTTTGATTGCTAACATTTGTTAAATCATGTTGATTCGTAATATTCATGTCTCTTGTTACGTTACGATTTAAATTTGTATTCCTATAAAATAATCACATGATTTTCTGCAGGTTTAAACTTCGATTTTAATGTTATTCATTGATCATGTCGAATCTATTAAATACATTACCAATTTTTTCCCGTCTGTCCCAACACGTCCACGCCCATTGATCCCAAGTCTAATGATTTGTAGCGTTTTCTGTTTATGTTGTCGGTGTTAATGTTACATACTGTATCAAATTCACGACACAAAAGCTCTGAATATAGTATACAATCATCATTTAAATTAAACCCTGCCGGAGAGTCAGTAGCTGATGTTAGGTTTGAGTTCAATGCATCATCCAGGGCTAAGTGACCTGTGCCAGCAAGATGATAGTTTGGATTCTCATAACTCAAACGACCATTTTCTAAAAAATAAAAAATATTTGACAGTTTTGTGAAAATTAACAATAATAATTTTATTTTTTTACTATGAATTTAACTACAAACATATTATAATAATATTTTTAAGTAATAATTTGGAACATGGTTATAATAATTCAAAATATATATTCATTTTTATATAATACATTTCTAGCAAAATACTTACTAGCTATTATATAAAATATTAAAATATATATTCCCTTTGCATAGCCCTAAATTATAATCTTTATATGATAAATTATAATATGTTTTCTTGAATTTGTTATTTTAAAATTAGTTATATTATACAAAAGTAACTACTTAAATATTTATTTTTCAAATGCATATAACTAATTATGAGGAATAAAAAAAATCTTTTAGATTATAATTATATTATTTTAATTACAAGTTCTAATTGGTACTTCTAAACAAATTAGGTAATTTGTAAATTTGCTCTAATATTAATTATAAATAAACTGTATTAAGAACCCATAACGTAGATTTGCTATGTTTTGTACGTAAATAAATACGAGATATGCAGGTGTGGAGTTCTCTTAATCGTTAGTTCAAATATATAGGACATAGGTAGATAATATTTATTATTTACACATAATATGCAGGTACTATAATAGGTACACATAAATATAAATATTATTCATTACCTATAGTAAATACTAAATATCACATATTGTATAATATTAAAAAGTAAATAATTATTTGTAATTTTAAATATATTTTAGAATTTAATAATTACCTATATGTATTCACTTATGAACAATTTGATAATTTAATTGAATGAAATAACTACCTATGTTTATTAAATAATTAAATATTTTATTATGCCTCGTAATAGTTATTATAGTAAATTAGTATGTAGTCTCCTTAAACTATTAAACGAAAGCTCATTAATTATTGTTGTAGCCTGTAGGCTGTAGGCTTATTATTTGAAATTATTTTCAATAATTGAGTTGTTATGTTTATTGTTTATAAAATAATAACCATCTATTATTCGAGACAAAAGAATAGATAAATATAACATTAGTTTTAAAAATATAAAAATACTTATTTAAAAATAAAAACAAGCCATAATTATTTTTTTGAGTTTATATGGATTTTGATAAACAAATTTATTAAATCTTTTATGTATATTATATATATAAAAAAATACGCACCCATAATTACTTGAACATGGTCCATTAATAAAAACATAGTACATTATATTGTTATAGTAAACTAAATAAAGAAAACGTATTATGTGTAGTACAACTGTAGTCATGTGTAGTAATCATGCGCATAGCAAACTAGCCGGCTCGCCGCTATGTAGTTGAGATGACTCATAACGCTCGAATATAAAAATCGATATATATATGGGGTATCTACTCCCGGATGAATAATATACAGTTTCTCAACAAAAAAAGTGCTACTGATATTAAATATAAGTACAAAGTTTATTGTAAATTATGATAAAAAATTCTTACTTTACATTTTTTTAATGAATACACAACGAATCTAGATGTGTATCCAACTGCGCCTATACATGAATATACGGTTAATTTTTAATTTCGAGAAACATGCGCATTGTACTATTGAAGAAACAACCGAGTACAAAATATCAGTGTATAATATAAGTAACTTGAATATTTCGAAATTCGATCGATGTGCAGAAATGTTTTGTATCATGCATTTTTAATTTTTACTTTTTTGGTAATCTTATATACATTAAATATGTATTTAATGATGTACACTGCACAGTTAGTTACATACCTTACACCTTCAGGCTCAAATAGATTTTTTTTTTCAAACAGACCAAATTAATGAATGGTTTCCGACTGTGGCTAAGCTAAAAGTTTGATTAGCATCCTTCCCCCAAATAACTGATCATATACATGACGTAGGTATAATATACCATTATAATGAAAATTTTCAGATTTCATTAAAACAACCTATATTCCCAAAAATATTAGAGTCTATTTACTTAGTCACTTACTATTTATGTATACCATAGTAATATAAATTACAATAATTAAATATAAAGGAAAATGTAAACAATTATTTTTTTGAATAGTTGATAAAATGTATCATTAAAAATGAATAATGATATCTTTTTTTAATGAATTTCATATTCAACAACCAATTCATTAAAAAAAAATGATAACTAAATAATGCAATAAATGCATAAAATAATTACCGAGCAAATTGTCGTCTTCAACAACTGTAGCAGTCATCATCGGATATAGAGACGACAACAATGTAGCGTATGGACTTCGATTTGGGGATCTAATTATTTCACCACACAACATACCATACGTCTTCTGACCTCAAATTACGCACCCTGGATAAAAAAAAATAATAAATGCTTAATTAACATAATATATATAAATAATAAATTAGCTAATACTATATAACTTTCATAATCAATTTTATTTTAAACACTTCGTGTGGACAAATTAGTCGTAGTTGTTACACATGTCAAATTATCTATTGAAATGCGTTAACAAACTATATTTTTAATTTGCGTTTGATCAATACAGCATGTTTTTAACAAATATAATTAACTATAGTAATGTTTTTTTTATTTTTTATTTGTAAATAACAAATTTACCTAATTCAAATAAAAAGTAAAAAACTGATTTACTTTAATCCAGTTTAATGTTCGATGTTTAATATATTTTGTTAAACCATTATACTGCATAATCAGTACCTATTATGTATAGTATATACTGTAATATATAATGTGGTGATTTTTTATCCTTTTTATGGCAAATATGAACGTTAGATGAATATATTATAATATACGATAAACTTTTCACAATAATTCATATCACATTATATTTCAGACAACTTTTGAACAAGTTATAAACGTTTATTGAATATTTCATGGGTAAAATAACTATATTAACTTTAAGTTTCAACTACGTAGATACAATAAAATAAATTATTTTTTATATATATTTTTTTTTTATTCGAAACCCCAATTTATTTTAACCCGTAATGTTGGTACCTATGTATTATACAAAATATATTTAGCCAAACACATTCATACAGTTCAAAAACAAACCTTTTATAAATCTTATCATTATGAAAAAAATACAAGATCTCAATAATGCACTAGTACAATGACGATTGCAGCCTAGAAACAAGTTTGCAGGGCGAGGGCGTGAAATGTGTGAAATGTTAAGACGGCCGACGGGACGTATTCATTTCCTCCATCCTACCGGCAATATTGATTGGGTCTGAGCGACCATTTTTGGCGCCACAAAGGCTGCACTTTATTACACTAGTATTGCGTGGCGGTCCGAAATTAAAAAAGACATATAGACTTGTTGGAGCCAAGTGCATTATTTAAATCAGCCAACTAAAACTAATAGGTTATTTGTATTTTGTAGAATTCATCAAATATGCACAATATTATTACGATAGTTAACAATTATTATTGTGGACATTTTTTGTTATTTATTATGCATCGAATACTTGATAATATAGTGCTACATACATGTCTAAAGTATCGAAACGTATACATATATATATATTACACGTTAGAATATACTTAATATATTAAGTATATCGTAATAATATCAAACATATTATAGTATATTAGTATTATAGTATTCAGAATAATATTTATGATACTTTTTGTAATTTTTTCTTAGTTTTTAATTTTATTCTATTATAATTTATGTTAAAAAAATTAAATAACTATGCAATAACTTATCGTGTCTTACGTAATAGACATTTATTTTATTTTAATTATTTGTACACAATAATTTATTAGTAATTAGTCTATATTATGACTATATATATAAATATATTTAATAATATTTAGTTTAATATGTAAATATTTATTACATAGTAATAATAAAACAAGATTATTATATCGATACAGTTATAAAGAAAACTTTTCGAGTTAATGTGTTCTAGTATTAAAAATACTCAAGTATTATTTTTTATATCAATTAATAATATATCGATAAAAAGAAATCTAATGAAATATTATAGATTTATAATTATGATACATTTAATGTAAATAGTTATATAACTATTTATAATATAATTTTGTACAAAATATACAAATTTAAAATTTATTGAAATATTAAGTTTTTAGGTACTATGCCCATGTGATATAAATAATCACTAACAATTAAATGAACCAATTGTTAGCTAATGATTCCTTAAATGTTAATGAACCAAAAAGTAAATAATTATGTTATATAACTCAGCACTTATATATTAAAAACAAATAAAACCAACAAAAATAAAATTACGGTGATAGAATGTAACACTAGTGAAGAGCTCAAAACCAATCAAGTATTGAACTTTTATGTAAATACAATATATAATATTCATGCGTGCATTACATAGCCGCGAGAGTTAATATTTACATATTATTATACTTACAAAATATATCTTTCGACAGGATTCGGATTTCGGGTGATTTATAGCCTTGAAATAAAAGTTACAACTAGCGTTCGACTGTCACTGCAGCGCCGAAATGACAAACAAAGTAAGAAACGAGAACCCAGCTGTTGGTCATTAAAGGTTAGTCAGGCGCAGGACGCAACAATACAAACATGGCCGACACTAGAGGGTATCGATTATTTTTCCTGCGCTTACACACACACACACACACACACACACATACGCACATACAGACACTCGATGAGAAATTAATTTTAAAATGGAATCAAACTAAGTTTTGATGTGTTTAAATGTCTAAAAAAGTAAACAGAAAACGATTTGAATAGTCACTCGAAACACCTTTGAATAATATCGCAGAACTGTGTATTATAGGTATATAATTGGGACACAAAATAGTACTACAAGCATTACGAAAAACGATTTTAGCACAAGGTTCGTTTCCCGTTTCAGTTCCTCTCGACTCTCTAGTAAAACCGTACGCATAGAAGAGCTTGCAAAATATCTAAAATATTGTTTATTATACGTATAACACATAATGTATTATAAACTTATTGATCTACTTTTAATTAACATATACAATTTTCAATGACTTACTCGACGCATATATATTATAACATACACCTAACTACAACCACACCTAGTTTAACTGATTTATAAATATTTTGTACAATTTTATCTGCTGCCAAAGGTTCGAGTATTTCAAAAAGCGCATTTAGATTGAAAAAGCTTTTAGCGATTAAACAAACAATCATACTTACGCTATAGTAGGTTAGTATAATATTTACTTCCGTATTATGATAATACTTTAATTATGTTTCGCGTACAATGTTTATATAGGCGTATTATCATTATTTTTTATTTACTAAAACGTCAACGCAATACTGTCTTTTTTTTATACGTATACAATAATAAATATCGTTTCACATTTACAATAGTCAACGAGAATTATCCAAAAGTATAGTTATTACCCAAGTACAAGACACCTATGTATGCTGTATACATAATAATATGCATGGAACTTACGGCTTTGGAAAATATTTTTGAAAGGAAAATGACTTTTGACACATTGGAGGTAGTAATAAAGGCAGTATTCGTATCGCACTAAACTCAAAAATGAAAAGAAAAAAGTCGCACAGCAGAAAAATTAACCGCGTGGAACTCACGACACTTAATCCAGAATCGAATTGGCGAATGACGAGACCATTGGAATAAAAGACCGCGCGCACTCGGTCTCCTGATAAGGAAATAACGACCCGGCCACTGCGACGCTGCACATGATAACGGTACCCTGGATGACCTCGTGTGTCTGTCAACTTATTGTGTATATACAATATAATGTGCCTACTGCAGTCATCTATATAGGTGGAGTGCAGACTACACCACCTTTATTCATCTGAAACAACAAAATCACTTGTAAGAAACAATAGTGTGAATCTGATTGCAATTGATTTGCGAACTAGTAATAATATACCTGTTTGTATTAAATGTATAATGAAATGTTATTGAACATTGCATTGTCGTTTGAAAAATACTCATGTTATAATATTGTATTTAAACTTGAGAATTAAAAAAAGAGAGAGTTAAAGCGCAATTGAGAAGGTAAATTAATTGAAAAATGTTTCTTTATAAACTTTGTTTTGTAAATTCCAATTAAAAACGAATACAATATTTTTATCTCTATAAATAATTTTATAAATTAATTTGACGAGTACTAAAAGTTTATTTATATAAGCTTATTCGGTACCTATACACCTAAACATTTTAAATTAAATTCGCATTACTGGAAGAAGACTTAAAGATTTAAAGATCTTTCTAAGATTTAAATAATTTAGTATTAGGATATAATTAATAATAAATATCGAATACTATAATTATTAGTAGGTATATAACATTGACTACATCGGTATAGTTATACGCCATTTTCCTTGATATGCATAATATAAATTATATACTCGTAAAATCGTGTATTATATTGCATGCATTATACTGTAAAACATGTGAAACGTTAACATTTTATACAGCTTTTATTTTTCTCACCTCATCTCACATCTGAAGTGTTGATGAAACGAACCTCAACTCTTATTGATTTTTAAGCGGCCTCTTATATTTTTAATTACATGATCAGAAGTAGTCATGTCTACTTCAGTAGTGCAGTGTCGTCCATAGAGAAATTCACCGATCGTGAAATGGAAGTCAATATACTTATACTATTCAATTATACAATTTATATAATATGTATTATAATAAATAATAATTATACAGTGAAACCGCTAAATTCTATAGCTAAGACACTCTCAGTCGTTTAAATTTCGTCAACTATTTGTTGGTTTCCACTATTTTAAGGTGTTCGTAAGGGGAGGTTTCACTGTTGTCTGATTGTGTATAAATGGACGAATGGCTTTAAGTGGCAACTTTTTGAAAACTCATGTAAACGTTTATCCGTCGGTGAAGTTCAGTATAGTGATCTCCAGGATATACGACTTATTACATAATTATTTTAAATTTTCAAGTGTACTTGAATATATAATCTGCACACATACTATACAGGTTGATTCTTTAAACTTAAAAGATAAACATTATTTACTCAAAAATTATTAATAACGAACAATAGTACCTACCTAGTTAAATAACGTACAACACCCTGCGCACGTATAATCTCCGAAAATGTTTTTTTTTTCACAAAGATGACTGAAAATATTTATAGGCAATATAAAAAAGTAAAATTGTATAAAAAACGTACAAAACTACTCATAACTGGCTTGTTAATTTGCTATGTTGGAATAATGAAGTTGAACTGCATAATTGAGAACTTTTGAATGGAGATTTTTTAAAGAGTGGTACCTATAAAAAAAAAACAATTAAAAATATAAAAAATAACATCGTTTTTTACTTAAATTCTAAAAATAATTCTTATGATAAATACAATTTGAATTATTTTTTTCCGTTGATTAATATAAGCTGGATAATTAAACTAATTATTTTTCTTACAATTTCATATGAATTATATGATTCAATAAAAATGATATTTATGACGTTTTTATTCATAATATCAAAGTAAATAATAATTAGAAATAACGAGTATATAAATCACCAAACTCCTTGACAAATTTTGGAAACAGAATACTTTCATAATCAATTTGACTACCCCAAATCATTCTGATAAAGCGGTGCAAATAATGAATCACGAATGAATTGATTTTACAGTTCATTATTATTTATTTTAATCACTCTGTACAATTGTACTGTTGATTCTTCATAGAACTATATTTATTATTTAATATACATTATATTGTATGACTTATTGACTTATTATTTTGAGCTTATTAGGTAGGCTGGTAGGCATATATTATACATCGCATAATCAGTGGCGAATTCTCCGGGTATGCTCTTAGTAGTCCGCATGCTTAAGAATATAAACATAATTAGTAAAAATTGAAAAATTATTTTATCATCAATAACATATTACGTATTAAAAAAAAAAATAATGTAATAATATGTATGAAAATTTTTTTATTTTTTTTTGTTGTACTTATCTGTGTATATTATGATTGTAACATTTATTCCAATACCCGCTAAAGTATGAATGTAAGTTGAAGTATTATAACCACCCATGGAATGCTCATCGTTTTGCGTTTTGTCAATGATTTATATAATTTACGTGTACGAGTTAGTAAATTATAATATAAAGTATATGATGTGAGTGTATGATGTTTTATAAATTTTTATTTATTTATAAATAAATATAAATTGGTGTACCTACTATTTATTAATTATAAATTAAATAAACTATAATACATTATGATAAATTAGTATGCTCATTGCTCATACTTTGGGAGTCAGCATTCGTCACTGCGCATAATGCCTATGTATTTTATACATATTTTAAATATTAAAAATGTGTGGAATTTATAAGCACTTAGGTTAACTTTACTTATTTTTGGTAATTTGATTATGCTCGTGGTATAGTTCAAATTTAAATGGTTTTTTTGTGTAATTTTTTAGGAGTATGACTTTTTTTTTTTTAATAATAACCAACAATTAATAAACTTATTTATTATCTAATCGGATAAGGATGATTGCGTGCTTAGGTATGTTATAAAAAGTATGTACAAATATGTGGGCGATTATCTTATGAGTTATGACTTATGAGCAATTATTCGAGTATACGAGTATGAAGTACATAATATTATTTATTTAAAGTAATATTCTTCCAAGTAAATTGAAATAGTTGAATATTGACTGTATTGTAGTGTATAATATTATCATCAGTATGTGAAAATGCTATCCGCGCACTTAAAAGTGCGTTATTCCAATACCATTTCGACAACTCGCACGAATTTATTTATCTCTCCGATTATTTTATCTTATTTATTATTTTTTTTTTTACCAAAGAACAATATTAAGTAATAGCTTATTTTTAATATAATATTATAATATAAAAATAAATTATAGTCATACATTTACATTGGAGCATATTATAATTTTATAAGTAATACTTTTCACATTTAGTGAAATATTATTATATTGCACGTTTCAAACAATACGCAATTCACTTATATAATCGAATTTTAATTAGTGTTGTAAAATATTTAATTATATTTACAATTTACATCGAGGTTTAAAAGCGTAAATATGTATGTACTGTGCTATATAAAGTACAAATTTATATATACGCGTCTATATTTGATTTTTATTACTACCTATGAAATATGTAGTTTAAACAACAAAAGTAATTGGGGAACTCGCTTCTGCTGCATAAGTTGTGTCTTTAATGAATACCTACTATAGGTATACTAGCCACTAGGTACCTATTACATAGTCAATTATTTAGGGGCTAGGGCCGTATATACGTATATACGTCACATTAACGAATAAGTAAAATTTGAACTCAACGATCAATAATTTAACAAAAGAGATGAGTGGGGATCAGTGTCGATGGTACCTATGACCTATTTATTTCTAATAATATAGTTTATTTTCTTTAATTAGTATATTACTCAGTCTAGCGAGAGAACGCGTCAATTCTGTGCATCTCCCCGCATCACTCTACTATCGAAATCAGTTCCCTTGTGACAGGATGTCACTTGGGAATACACAGAAAAACCGACTTTGGTCGACCCACGGCACGTTTTCTCGCTGGAGAGAGTATAATATTTTTTACTCCATACAGTGAACTAATTTTTAATAGAAACATGTTATTTATTTACAATTATACTAATACATGCTATTTAAATGATGGTTGGTATGTGAATTGTGAATAGATTAATGATATAGCTTAAAATTAATCTAAATATTTTGAAAATAATGTTATGGAGAAAAATTAAAATTTATACTAATTTTATAGTGAAGTTTTAAGTTTTCATACTGTTAATATTTTTCAAATTACAATGAAATAACTAAACATGTTTGAAGGTAATCTTTTCTTTTTTTCGCTGAAATAATTAATCTTGTAAAAATTTGAATTACAACGCTTATTATATAACATAATGAAAAATAATTTTTAATATTTATTAAGTAAATTTGGGCGTCACCGTTTTCCGTCAAAATTGACCTTTCCATTTACCGCCAGTACAAAAATATATATTTCCTTTTACCGCCACCACAAATTTCAGTATCTATAATTTGGTAACCCCTTGGTAATGATTTTTAAAATAACAAAAATAATTAGGTAATCAATTTTTAATTAAATATTAAAAAAACAAAGTGATTGTTTCACCGACGACTTTATGAACGAGTGTCCGATCGATTTAAGACTACAAAAGTTAAATAAGCAGCGACGGTGAAAAAAAAACACCCTAGAAACCAAATTTTAAGACGACAAAAAAAAAACAGAATTTAATCGACCAGTATAAAAGGGGAGAAATATATGCCGATATACCTTCGTTATACGTTTGTTTTTTGTAAAATCAAAAACAAAATAAATTAACCTAATTATTTTTGTTATTTTAAAAATCATTACCAAGGGGTTAAATATAGAAACTGAAATTTGTGGTGGCGGTAAAAGGAAATATATATTTTTGTACTGGCGGTAAATGAACATGGCGCTAAACGGAAAGGTCGATTTTGGCGGAAAAGTAGATCACCCGTAAATTTTTATATAAAAACCACTAATTTGTTATAAATCTTGTACTCAATTATTGAACTTTTTGATCAATAACACACTCATGCATAAAATTTTAAAATCATTATTCCACTTCACTATAAGAATCTAGTATACGGTTGTTATAAATGTTCATATAAAGATGAATTTTGTATCTAAGGAAAACAAAAAATATATAAATAAGAATCACAACAAAGTTAAATAAAAATAAAGATTTTATTGTATAAGGAGTGTTAGCTGAAATAGAGGAAAGATACATTATTAAAGTCGGAGGAAGAAAACAGGATTAGGAAACACGTGTAAATGATTCAATAAGTGATCTAAAACTTAATGTTAATCTAGCCAATAAAAAGGAGCAATCATGTAGTCACGCCAGACAGGATGTTTGCGTAGTCCATTTGCAATCTACCAAGTTTTAAATGTACATATGTAAAGTATGTACATAGGCAGTCAATTTCACGAACACCGAAAAGAAACATGATAAGGACCGCGTCAATTACGTATAAAAAGAGAATCTTCATATCCATGAAATGGATATTCATGAATCGGTTAGGTAGAAAAGGGTATTTAATTATACATTTTTTTTCATGTATATTTGAGACATTTTCAGTCATTGCGTTTCTAGAGAGTAAATACAGCACTATATTCTGACTTTAAATACATTTAACATTTACATACATACCTATACATATATACCTAACATAACATATTCATACACTTTTACACATACTTAAATAAATATACATATAATTAGGTAGGTAGGTATACTCAAAAAGTAATTTATGGTTTTAATTTATGAGTAGAATTCAATATATGAACGTTTACCTAGGTAATATCCACAAATTATACATTATCACGTTTCTATACAAGGATGTTTCATCCTGTGTAATATGCAAAACAATAAGGAGGTAAAATATCAAGTTACATAGTTACTTAAAAAGACAAAACAAAAATATATTTTACATTTTATAATTCATTATAAGAAGTCTCTTTTTTAAATTAATATTTATATATATTTTTTAATAATGTTTTTATAATTAGAAATACAGATTTTTTATAACTACGAAATTATAATTAATATAAACATTTCGTTTGATGTTAATAATCAAAGGGCATTTGGGGCTATGTAGTCCTGTATGATTATTGATTATGTATCATGTTCTATAAGTTATTAAATCGATTAATTTCGTCTATAATAATAATTACTATTATCATTATAGGTAGTCATTATATTATTTATTTAACTAATTTAATTCAAATTAATTAGTTTATTTAGCGTTGCCTCTGTAGAATATCGAATTCAATTTCTTAAAATTATTTTAATGATGAGTTAAACAGAGACAATAATAATTATTATTTTACATTGTTGTATAATTGATCCATAAATATTGGAAATGATGTATCTATACATTAGGTGCCGTGTTGGATCACTATTATAAATTATAGGAGTGTTAAATTTGAATCCAATGATAGGTATCATTGTAGAGGCTGCAAAAATATGTAAAAAATAAAAAAATATGTATAAGTACAACTGTACAAGTATATAACATTTTATAAGATAATTTATATGTTTGAACATTATAGTATAATATGACTATATTATCTGTTTCTTAGCGCTATTTCTATCAATTTATTTCTTCTATCTACTGCAGTTTTTCTTTGCATTTTTCATTAAACCAGTATTTCTTTTTACTATTTTTTTTTACTCCTAGGCAGTTTTTTGCACTATTGTTCACTGTCGTCTTTATTTTTTTCCATATATGTTCAGAACAACTCATAAGGAACCTTGCATTAAATTTTCAAGTTTTTTTGGTCATCCAAAATTATTTTATCAACACTTCAAAAAAAAAAATCCTCATAAAATTCGAAAATTTCAGTGGTCTTTAAATAACTCAAAAAAGGCAACATTTTTTGAAAATTTAACTGTATATAGATAATTTTAATATAAATATTTGGTGAAAATTTCAAGTATTTACAGTTATTATTTTTTAAGATACAGTAAAATAAAATTATCAAATTTGTCAAAACCTAATTTTGGTGAAAATTCCAGTTTTTCTGTTACTTTTTTAGGGTTTTCCAGATGCTTTTGAAAACTATTGGAAATTTTTTACTTTTGACCCTCCAAAGTACCAACTAGATTCACTTTCCTATCAGAAACGGGGTTGAGTTTAAAAATCGAAGCACTTTTACTTCTCCAAAACGTGGTGACAGACACAAAAAATAAATAAAAAAAAACACACATCATTGTAAAATTAATGCATTCATCAATCCGTTCAGAATCTAAAAAGTAGACTTTGGAATTTAAATTTTAAATAGAGCTATGTTTTGTTGGTTTATTAAGAGTTCATAATACGGTCTTTATTTAAAAAAGATTAAGTATACCTACATAAATAATTGCTACTATAAATAACATCGACAAATTCAAAAATTTGAAAAATAAAATGTTATATGTTATAATATATATTATGTTGTTCTTTGTGCTGTGGCCGTCGGATTAAGAATTTTAAACATACTTGTTAGTGTGTTTACATAAAAGTACCAGCTAAAATAAATAATAATAATAATATTTGAGCGCATGTTCTATACACAATTCCATAAAATATTTATATATATATATATATATATACATATATTACTATAATATTAGGTAGGTATACTATATTCACACATATCATATATGTCACATTGTCACATTCAATGTTAGTTTAGAATATGAATATATATCATCATAGTATAGGCGCAAATAGGAGTGGTTATTAAAGTGGCCCGAGAGTTGGGGGAACAGTATTCCCTTAATAATTTGGCCAACCCACTAAGCATAGCTACTAGAGATTTAATTTCTTATAATCGGGTCATATTATTTAAAACAAGCACTTCAGATTTTTTTCTGTCAATGAAAGAAGTATGTGTCTTAGTTAAAAACTAAAAAGTCAATAAACGTGTTGAATATTTGGATAGGTACCAGGTACCTACTGTATAATTTATAATATGCCAATCTTAAATGAGTGTAATTACATCATTATATCTTAACTAAATGATTATTCTATTTTATGAATGGACTATGGTTAATAATAAAATATAAACCTTAAAATTTAAATCGTCTAAACTGAGTAAACTGTCTATATTTTATAAAGTTGTAATCATTTGACGTTATATATTATAGTGATTCTATTATTTACAATATATACATGTTATACCTGAATTGTAGATATACTTATTTCAAATAATAGCCCGGTGGGTACCCAGTATTGAGTATTTAATAACCACAGTAAATATTAATTTTAATCATGTACCAATCTACCACAGTACAAATTAAACAATATAAGTAAATATTCATTTAGAGCTAATAAACACTTTTATAATTCTATAAAATAAAAATGTAAATGTTAAGGTTGTTAAAACAATAATAAAGTAGGTAGGTAATAAAAATATCATATTACTAAATATAATTAATCTAAATTTTACAACGATTGTTCTAATTTTAAAATATCTCCAAGTTTATATGAGCGATAAAATACTACGCAATTATGTTCAAGTGTTAGGTAGGTACTCTGCTGTAGTTTTAAATTTATGGACGTATAGATATAATGGAATATTACCGTATATTTGTAATATTTTGTATAGTATACCTTTATTATTAGACATTAGTTGTTATTTTGTATAGATAGATACTAGTCTGTATACTATATATTTGATGATATAGGTACTTACTACTTGGTACTTATAATTTATAAGTTATATATTGAATATAAATGTAATGTAATGTAATAGTAATTTTGTTATGAGACATGAGTTATATTATATATTATAGTTATATATATTCATGGGCGTAGACTTGGGGACGGGGTATATGGATGATGGATTCCCTAATGACCTTTTTTTTGTATAATATACTTTATAAATTATACCGATAATAGCAAAAATAAAATAAATTTTTTTTTACGAAAATTAGCTAGTTTTTTGAGGTATTTGAGGTATTAATGAAAATTCTTGTTTACGCCACTATATATATTATATTAATTCATATCAATATTCTATATACTCATATAAGTCATGAGATAATATTATAATTATTTGTAATCCTATTTCACACAAATAGATATTTTGTAAAATGTGTGTTTCTGTGTTTAATGGAATTTACTAACGTTGAAAAAAGAGAACTTGAAATAATTATTAAATTTTTAATAGTAACCTAATCATGCAATATATAAATAATTATAACAATAAGTCAATATAAACAACGTTCTATACTTTTAATTAAAAAATAAATATAAAATTACAATGTGTTACACAATGTACTTAAAGAAAAAGCGCCCTCTACGAAAGCTGTTAAATTTCATTAAAATATTAAATAGGTATCAGGTACCTTAATTATAGTTTTTAAGATTTTTTTGTAGATATAAGTAATTTAGTAAAAACATTCATTATCTAAAAAATTGTTCTGTTTGTTACCGTTATTATTATTATTATTATTTTAAATAGTTATATTTACTATAAACAAATGACTACATATACAGCTAGAAGAGTAAGTGTGTAACATAAATTCCAACCTAGTCCGTATCCTATATAGAACTGCCACGGAATAGAGTGAATATAGGAAATAAGAAAATTTAATAATTTTAAGATAATAGTTTTCTAAAAATATTTAATTTAGGTTTGGTGTGTTGAACGTTACTCATTACTCCTTTGTATTTACTACATAGGAAGTTCCAGCTATAAACATAATATATATACTAATATACTATACTGTATATATTGTCTATATTATTATGTATAGTACACCCACCTATATGGTGGCTAATACGTATTAGGTAGTAAGACTAGTGTCTAGTTTTGGAGTACTTACGGCACCAACGTGTATCTACTTCGGTTTCCATCCAAGGCTGATTAAGTTATTTTGAAACTAGTTTGAATTTAATTAATTAAAAAGAAGAATAAGATGGCTTAAAAATAGTATTAACTTCTTTATAAGCGAACCTGGGAGTGTATTGTTAAACAAAAATGAGACGTATTTTAAAATAAATATTATTTTGATCTGTTTATTATATTGTTTTCTTGTATAGAGTCACAAAAAATGCTTTAAAGTTTTCAAATAACTTAATTTATTGATAAAAATGATATCTGATTCACTGATTGGTACCTACCTATTATAATTACAATATTTTTTGATTAGATAAAACTCCCAAGTTGTGATACTGGAAATAGAAAATATGAAATAAATTTTAAAGTATAAGATGTTTATTCAGTTGGAATTTACTAATACGTTTTATCGTAAAATATGTAAGAGCCGTTGAGCATCAAAATCAGTTAGCAAATCTTGAAAAGTAAACTGTGACCAATTCAAGTCTAACTGTCTAAGTATTATTTACCTCTAAGTACCTACATAAGAGATGGTTAACCACTTATACCTATTTACCGGCAGGGTATCAAGGTTATAAACACTTTTCTGGGTAGGTATCTATTAATAATAAACAATTTCTAATTTCATTCGTATATAATTCCTTCTGCATGTTATAAAAAATATTTATCACGGGGAGATGAGATATTGAGATGTCGGAGATATGACGTAGGACATGAAAACTCGTAACTATAATATAGTAGACTTAATCTGAGAAATATTACTAAAATATAGAAATACGTAATTGAGAATTTATTGAGAATATTTCTGCAGCTGTATAGCATTTTTTTTTGTGTTGTTTAGGACGTACCAATTACCTTTTACAAATATATTTGGCTTTCTGTGAACAATTTTTCTCTAAAAAAAAATAGAACAGTTTCATAAAATTGGTGAGTTGGGTTAGCTTTAAAGGATTTTATGTTTGAATTGGCAATAATTGAATTTAATGACTAGGTGATTTTATCTATTACCTTTAATTATATTATGCAATTTTATAACTTATCGTACAAATCTCCATTTTTTTTAAATTTATTATACATATTTTCTATTACAAATTCTGGGAGATAATTCCTTGGGAATTGCGAAGTCTCGGTGGATAAAAAAAATAATTCCCTCGCTTTTATTGTACCGTAAACAGTAATCGAGACAAAGGGGTGGATTTAGGTATGCGGTGGCCCGTGGGCGGGATGCATGATTGTTGAGGCCTCTTAAACATAAACTAGAAAATATAATATTTTTTTACTTATTAATAGGTATATCATAAAATTGTGGGTGCCCCTGGGCTGCAGCCCACTCAGCCCTCCCCAAAAATCCGGCACTGTTGAGACACCTGCCGAGAATTACCCGCCTGTGTAATGAAACTCAACTATACGATAGTTCGCAACGCGTATGCCGCGTCGTTCACATTTTCAAAAGTCTGTCGGTAGATGGCGCGCGCGATTGGCAAAGACGTCGGAATCAAGTCGGCCGGCAGAGCAAGGAATGAAGGAAATGAAAATGTTTTAAAAAATACCTCCGTACCTCGCGAACGTGTCCACGCATCATCATCCAGCCGCCGCCGCCCGATCGCCGTCCGTTCGTTCAGTTTCGGCACTACTCGGCGTCACCACAGTCGGACCGGTACGTCCGTCGTCGTGCTTCGTACCTCGAATTCTACACGATTTTACCATAATATATTGTAACAATTATTAATATTATATCCGTCGACAGTTAATTTTTTCTTCGTCGTACATTTTTCGCCGTTGTTGATAGTGAATGGAAATAAGAACGTGTTAAAAAATCATAGTTAGGTATTTAACGTTAATAACAATGCCATAAAAATATAACATGATATGCCGCTACGACGTGAGGAGGTACCCCACACCTGTGCCATGTCAATAATAATGATAACGGTTTGATAAAGAAGAGTATTGGAACGTCAAATATTTTTATGACCGTTTTGTTGTCGTGCTGAGAGTTGTGTTGTTTCCGAGTAGAATATCATAATCCCAGATCGACAGTCCCGGATCCCTGAAGCCGGACAATCGGGCCATCAGCAAAGCCGCCACGGTCATCGGTCAACGACGCTTTGCGCACCAGGTAATAATGATAATCTTCTACAAAATTATCTGATGCCCGTAAACCAACTAGGTGTGTATTTCGATATATATACCTAACACAATATTCGCCACTGTGTAATTTATTAATTGTTAAGACACGATTTCGGTCTAAAACCCTGTGTGCAAATACATTGTTATTATTTTATTAATATTGGTTTGGTATAGTCTTTTTTTTTTTTTATTATTATTACGCGATTTGACAATACGTACGATAACGTTTATTAATTATTATCGAAAATATCTGACAACTGATTTATGGCCGAAAAACTTATAAATCGGTTAAAACTTTGTAAATAGCAATAGCTAATTGTTAATTTTTGTAAGCGAGAGAATAATATTTGTTACAATTGATAAAAAGTATCATATTGATAAATAATTATACCTGAGATTTATTTTTTTTAATTTATGCATACATTTCACATTGAGCTGTTGAAAATTTGGATTAAGTAAATTGTGTAGAAAATTGGTAGTGTGTATATAGAATCATAATAAGTAAAATACTGCTAAAGTAAAGTAAATATTGGATAATTAAAATTGGAATTAAAATTTTAGGTAGTAATAAACTTATAAAGTTATACCTAGTGCTGGTGAGGTACTAATTAAACAATTAAGCCAAAAAAAATTGAAATTTGTCGCATTAATTATCACCAAGTGGCAAGTATAGAAAATCTAGATAGAACATAGAAATACAATGTTATGTACTTCTCATTTGAGATTAGGTATTATGTTAGTTGATGTAGCTATTGTCAGAAAATAGATTACTTGTTTAATTATGAATATATTTTTTTAATCTAAACATATGCACTATTCTATTTGTACTGTTCTATTTTGTAAATTAATATGCCTCGACTTGCTAAAAGAACATTTTCTATTAGTTTAATTAAAATATAAAAAGTAATTGTTTGTGCTTGTGCATTCAATTCATTGCCTTTAACTCGATATAAAACTTTTTAATTCATCGATTTTGATTATAAATATACTAGTTTGTTTGAGACTTGTTTTGGAAAATAATTTTTACATAGAATAATATAATAGGTATGATTTGACAATTTAATTTGAGGAACATTACTTAACCATTATATTAAATATTAAGAATTGATTTATTTAAATTTAGGTTAATATAAAGTAAATAGGTACTCAATATTTTAACATGTATTCTAGTAACTTAACATTTTAAATTATATGTTTTTGTGAGTGCTATAGTTACACACATACTTCAAAATCTTCAAAAACTTTAATTACATTGGAATGTATGCACAGGTGTATAATGAGCAAATAATAAGTATAACTAAGTAGGAATATATAAAGAGTGTGTACTTTGTTTGTTGTAGGTATAAATCTCGGTATAAATAGTACATAATATATTGATTAATCATTCAATATTTGTATTTTAATATTATTTATTAAAATACCCATTTTTAAACTATTTTACTTAGTATAATGTATCATATTATATACTTTATAAACTATTTTTGAATTTTATTGGAATAAAAAAGCAACCTGTTTACCTGTATAATATTTAATTATTAATAAGGCTATCCCGGATAAGTGTTAATAATATATAATTTTAATAAATTATTCTCTATCAAACAGAAACTGTAAGTAATTATTTTATTAAACATATAGGTAAATATTAATTATATTGAATTTAAAAATTAAGTTTAAATTTATTAAATGTATTACTTAGTATCTAGAAAATATTATATTGTTTAAACTTAACATTATATAACTAAAATTAATTGTACTTATATTAATTATGATTTATGAATATGAATCTATTATGATTAATTTCCTGCATAATTATGATAATTAATATATTGCTTGAATATTTAATAAACTGATTAAACATTAAGCCAAATCTTAATTGATTCAATTTTAATAACTGTTTCATAGAAAGTTTCAAATGAATTACTTAGAGAATTTTACAGTTATAATTTCTTAATAATTAGTTAATAACTGACTGTAACATTAACTATGTGTATTATATTAGTTTTATTCTTATTATATTTAAAATTTAAATAATCACTATTAGGTGTATGCTTTTAAAAACAATCAATAAGGTCAACACTGGTTTGTAAAAAAGAAGACCTACAAAACTTTTGCCAATTGAAAGGTTATCCCATATTAATAGTTGACTTGTGTAAGACCATACTTAAAGTTCCTAGGCTGATAAAAAAAAATATATATAACTGCCATATCACATTAACCCCAGTTGTTTGTATTAGTCATTGTTGATGAAGACTTAGTGTCTTAGTCCAAACGTATGGGTAGGTACTAGGTAGCCATTGAAATAAAAATGAATATTGTCATTAATTAGTAACCTGGTACCAATTTAATTATTAACACTAGTGCAATATCATCAATAAATTGATCTGTATTAGCACGTTTTTTATACATTGATATAAGAAGAGGCCTCTTCATATACACTACACTGGGTGTGGCCTAGAGGGTCAAGGACCAAATATGCTGCAAGCTAATCAACATTCCACCGAGGATCATATTATATGATAATATTCTTCCTAAAATATTATTGATGCTATCTAATATCTAATAAATTAAATTAATGTTATAAAGTTAAACATTTATTTACCTAATTAATCAGTAGTATTAATTAATATTTATTACAATTATCTATGAAAATAGTTTGTTTTTAGTTAGTATTTATGACTATTGTAATAATTATAGTAATCAGTAATCCTGCAAAATAATTATCTTAATATTAGGATACATGGGTAAATTGTTTTTAATTATTTACTAGATTTTAATTCATTAAAAATAAAAGTTCAAATTTTGAACTCTAAAAAACTGGTATTTTATAGTTAATAAATATAGGTATATTTTTAATTAAACACATAGCTTCACGAGTTCGTGTTTTATGAATCATGTATATAGAATTTTATTTTTGGTAATCCCAAAGATACGATTAGTTTTTGAAATCAATACTTAATAATTTTATAATTACTCTTACAAATTCTGTTTTTTTTTATACTTTTGATAATATTTGTAACTGGTACTCGTATATTATTATATTAGGTACCTACAACATAATATTTTGTTTAACAAAATGTATTTCAGTTAGGGTTATTAAAACTATTTATAAGGTATCACTAATTATTATTTTTACTCCTGTTTCCCTAGGAATACGATTGCATTACCCCTACTTTTGCAATCACGAAAACTGAAAAGTACACGTTGTTACATAACATAATTATTATTTATTACATATAATAACTAATATATTTTGTTTGATTGGGCATCTATTTTTTTTTATTCTTACAGTTGGCGACCATTTATTTATTATTATGTTAGTTCTACTTATATAATTACATTATTTTCGTAAAATTTTTTATTGTCTAGATTTCCATAAATAATATATAGTTTATGTTTCGTAGAAATGTTATTTTTATTTGTAAAAATCAGAAAAATACTTCTTAATACGTTTAATGATAGTTTTTACATGAATTAGAATTTATAAGACAAGTAACGTTCATTTTTTTTTTTATTAAATGTACAATATCTCATAATTATTTTACTATACTTTTATTTTAATATTTATTTATCTAATTTTGATGTTTGTGTATAGGTTGTTTTTTTAGAATTTTAAAGTAGTATTTTAATCCTGCTATTAAAGGTGAGCATTAATTATAAATCAAAAATCTCTATTTACATAGGAGGTATAATTTATTCTGGCGTACTACGTTTACATTTCCGTTATTATTTATATTTTATTATGAATTATGATATAGGTATATATTATATTGTATAATACCGGGATACTTTATTACCATTTCGTTTTTCATAGTTTATTTAACAACGGTATGTTTGTTTTCTCACGGTGCATTCCATTCCGTTGAGTTTCCTTTAATGTCTATCTGATGAGTTATTAGTTAACAATGTTTATCTGAACTTGACGGGGAAAAATATTGAGTTTCAGTTATGTTACAAAATTTAATGTTTTATTCTTCATGACTTGATTAAATTCCTATAATATAGGTACTAATGTAGGTACTATTATAGATACATATATTTACCGAATTATGATTTTCATAAAGTTTGAATTTATGATAATTTAGTGTATTATTATAGTCTTATAGTTATAGATAATAACTAATAAGCTTAGGACGTCATCGTTTATATTTTACATTTAAAATTATTGCAAAGCGTTGATCCTATTGGTCGTCATTGTATTTTTTTTTACATTAACAATAAATTTAAGGTTAAAGCTTTTTCGTTTTTACATTAACCTATATTTCGGCTGCAATATAAACATAAATGTATATGTATAATACATATTAAATTACATAATATTTAATAACAGTTTTTGCAAGAGTTTGATGTTTGTGTACATCCCATTAATATTTAACACTGACCTACGTAAATGAACCGGAATATAAGTAATGCCTCCCTCTTAGTGGTTTTAATAGTATGGCAACCACTGGCCAGTTCTCTGTATTATGTTATTTTATACTAGTAAACACACAAATAAAATCATTTTTAATCTCGTTTTTAATAAACTCGTTATTTAAATAGCTGTTGTTTCACTATAGCTATAGGTTCGGTTTGTACCTAATAACACAATGTCTATTTGTAGGATGGTGATGATTTTTCGACTAGAACAAAATTATAATTTATTCACGAATTTACAATTGTGTAAAATATAGGAGCGTGAATTGTAATAATCGTATAAACAACTGTATGAGTTTTGTGTACTACCTATAGTAGTAGGTGGCGTCACGTAGTATGTAAAATATACATTTAACGCAATACTATTATGATGTTCTAGTGCTGCAGCACTAAGAGTACCAATACGTAAACAAGTATCGCATAACACGCATACGCATAACATGCTGACGGTATATTGTATAAATCGACCGTAAAAAAAATAAATTGAATATAATTTTATGTTAAGAGATCGTAATGTCATTTTGGTTGGGTTGATTTTTGATACACTCGTGGGTATAGATATCTGTACGTTATAACTTATAAATCATAATAGATGCTCATTTTGTGTATTTAAATAAAATGAAACTAGCGTTCAAACTTCAATCCAATACCTATTTTATATGTGTAAACACGCGTGTGTACATAATATTTATTACATTATGACGTGGTAGTGCCCAGAAAACGTACATTACGCGACGTCATATTGGTAGGTATAATCTCCCGTATGTCCAGTCGTGAACATTGATATCGTATTTAATAGTATTAAATATTAATAAAAAAAAAACTTATTATTCTTGCGCCGTTCAATATTATATTTATTAAAAACGTATCAGCAATAGCATCAAGTTATGAACGTTATTATTATATTATTGTGTTCGTCCTACCGCAATGTCTCCGGTCATCATCGTTTTCGCGCTTGGCGGGGACGAATGAATAGAATATTATACGCCATCACAATTTTTCGTGCGGAGAAAAGCTACCGTACCCGTACCGCATAATAATATTAACGGTCTAATTGCCAAATGACATCATTTGTTATGATGATGATATTGTGTTATGTACTTTGTATATTTTATTTATTACCATACACAGTAAGGGGAAACGATTCAGTACTTAAACTAGCCACGCGGCCAAGAATATTTAAACACTCATATTGTATTAATAATGAATAATACCTACTGATTCCGTTAAGGTGTTCATTACAAGTTACCACTATACTTTTGCACGTTATTATGCTCACTGTTGTTGTAAATAGGTACACAGAGACAGCGCGAACAGTAGCACACTATTACTTATGTAGTACTTATTGTATAAAACAAAGGTTAAATCTTCGGTGTTCGGTTAATATATTTCCACGTTTTTTTTTTTTTTTTAATCATTTTTTAAAGAATACCAATAAAATTAATAAAATGTTAACACAATCAATAAAATAATAAATAAATGAAAACCTCATAAAACACTTAAATAACTGCAATACCTATGTGAACAAAGTAATAAATGTTGAAAATGTTTTGAAATTAAAAATTAAAA
The DNA here is from genome assembly GCA_009835225.1 of Aphis craccivora. Lineage (NCBI taxonomy): Eukaryota > Metazoa > Arthropoda > Insecta > Hemiptera > Aphididae > Aphis > Aphis craccivora. The sequence continues at coordinate 133,002 of VUJU01000127.1, read as the reverse complement.
ATTTCATACTAAACCCATCATCTACATAGAATATGTATATATTTACTCCACTTCACTGTTAAAACTTTAGATTTACATTTTTCGTGTTTATACAATTTATCATTGTAAGTGGTTATTAATTGCATAATTGTTTATCCCTCATTGGTATATAATATGTCTGTAGTATGTTATTTGGAAATAATTAATTTTATTATGAAGTAACTAATAATCGTGATGACTTGCTATCAGTTTCAAGTACTCTGAATCATATGTTATTTAGATAATGCATTAATTAAAATTATTTTTGTGTCTAGATAAATATCAGTAAAAATGTCACATCACAGTGATGACAATATGTTAATAGCAAGTAGTGATTCGTTTTGGGAACCTGGCAATCACAAACGCACTACCAAACGTATTGAAGATGGCTATCGATTATGTAATGATCTTATTACCCTTATACAAGAAAGATCGGATATTGAAAAAGCGTACTCCAAGAGCTTAAAAGGATGGTCGAAGAAATGGAACGAAATTATTGAAAAAGGTCCAGAATATGGAACGACAGAAGCAGCTTGGAAGGGTGTTCTAGTTGAAGCTGATAGACTATGTGATTTGCACATAAGAGTCAAAGACGACTTGTGTAACGATATAATGCAGCAAGTAAAGACATGGCAAAAAGACAATTATCATAAGGTTTGTAAATCAGTAAATTTTTATCATACTCATAATTTGGTTTTTACTTGATTTTATTAGTAATATTAACTTGATACAAAAATAAAATGTGTGTACTTTTTCATGCGTTATTACTCCTTTAATTTATATTGTTTGTTTTAGACTGTTTTACATATAAAAGAACGAAAAGAAATGGAAGAATCATTTAAAAAAGCTCAAAAGCCTTGGTGTAAACTATTGACCAAGGTTAACAAAACAAAAAATGAGTACCATATTGCATGTAAAGCAGAAAAATCAGCATCAAATCAAGAACGAAATGCATCTGCTGACAGTTCCTTATCTATGGATCAAGTAAAAATATAACTTTTGATCTTACTATATTTAATTAATTAATATATTTAAAAATCTGACTTTATAATTATTTAGGTGAAAAAAATGCAAGATCGTGTAGCCAAATCGAAAGAAGAAGTACAGAAAGCCAAAGAAAAGTATGAAATGGCTCTACAAGAATTAAATGCATACAATCCAAAATATATGGAAGATATGACAGTTGTATTTGACCGATGCCAAGAAACGGAAGCTAGAAGATTACAGTTTTTCAAAGATACCCTGTTTACTATACATAAGTGTCTAAATATTTCTCAAGATCCTGTGTAAGATATGATAAATGTATTTATTTTGATTGGAAATTTAGTAAATTCTTTTTTATTAATTAGGTTGCCACAAATTTATGAAGAGTTTTATCATACTATCAATAATGCCGATCATGAGAAAGACTTACGGTGGTGGTCAAATAACCATGGTGTCAATATGGCTATGAATTGGCCTTTATTTGAGGTTTGTAAAATTACAAAACAATTAGTATTATTGTTTGGCTATTTTGACTGTAGAAAGCCATTTGTGATTTATTTACTAGATGTATATTGTATTTATTATTTCTTTTTGGTTTTGCCTTGATTTAATTAAAAAAAATAATTGTAGTTCAGTCAAAAAACTAATTTGTGTGCATGTGTGTTGTCGTGTTATTCTTCTATAGGATTATATAGAAGAATTCCGGGATATATCCAAGGGAAAAATCAAAGAATCTATACCTGCTGGAACAATAACATTAATCAATCAACGATCAGTCGGCGAAGATTTGCATGTAAATGTTAGTGTGCATTTTTCAATTTTTAGTTAACTTATTTATTATGTATTAGTTAGAAAGATTGTTATTAGCATATGAGACATATTATTTAAATTTTTATTAATATTATTAACTTATTATTTATTTCTTTTTATTAATAGATTTGATTTATTACCATTTTTTTGTTTATTTATGATCTTTTTAGGATTTGCATTCAACTCATCCAAAGATAAATAGTAAAAAGCAAACTGTTACATTATCACGATCAGAAGATAGTACTGATGATCATAAGCAATCTACAGAAAAATCAAATGGAACAAAATCACATCCAATTACGTGAGTTACTTTAAAAAAAATATATTTCAGTTAAGCAAAACAATTATTATTCTTTATAAATGACACCTAAACGTCGTGCCATTTAGATTCCTAATGAAGGGGCCGTGCACCGGACCTTACATACCTGTGTTAATCGGTAAGATCGATTACACGTGTTCCATATTTCCTTTTGTATTTAGAAATTCCTTTTAATTTGTAGTATCATTAGATATTATAATTGAAAAACCTAAACTTTTATATTATTGATATAATTTTATTTTTGTTTGATTAGTGATTACTTTCCTGATTATTTATTTTTGTATTCATAATAATTTTTCATATATTTTATAGCAATGGAGCGTCAAACAGCCAAACACCGGACTCAAACCCATTTGAGGAGGAGGAATGGGATGAGGAAGAAGGAGTTGGTCCCGATGGTGCGCTTGTGGACAACGGTGAACCCGGTGTACCTGTAAAAGCACTGTATGATTATGAGGGTGCCGAAGCTGATGAGCTCAGTTTCAAACAAGGTAAAAATAAATAATTTTAAAAACAAATTGATAAGATTATTGCATCTAAATAAATTAGTTAAATTTAATTAAATTTTTTTTTTAATTTTATAGGAGAGTTATTTGAAAAATTAGAAGATGAAGATGAACAAGGCTGGTGCAAGGGTCGTAAGGATGGTCGAGTTGGATTATACCCCGCCAATTATGTAGAATCAGTATCATAAACAGAATGATTAGTTTTAAATATCAAATAGTATGTATAATATTTAAAAATGAAAACAACAATGACGTATATAAACTACTATGTACTGTCTGTTCCTCTGCCAAAAAAAAAAAAAGATGTTGTGATCCAATTAATATTTTTGGAGTATTGGTTGTTTTTAATTTAAATTGTTTGTTTATTTATATTTATTTAATGAAAAAAAGTTTATTGTTATATCAAGGGAACAATTGGTAGATAGAAACAGATATTTTTATTTGAAACAATTTTTTTTTCTTAATACTCCATTAATTTTAATAATAATTTATTTTTATTTACTGGCATTATCTACTCTATCAAATTTATATTAGAGAAATGTGTAGATAGTTATATATCTACTTGAACAGCATTTAATTAAAATCAGTGATTAATTATTACTATTATTATTATTATTTATTAAAAGGAGTAATCAATGTGTATTGAAGTATGTTTCAATTCAAGATTTTATGGATCAAATCGAAATCTGAATCAATACAATGAATAAAATGAATAGGACAAACAATTTTACTAGATACTTTTAGTATAATGCATAAAGAACAATTAAAAATGTTTAATTATTTTATTATTGAGCCAGATAAAACGTGTAGTTGAAAATATTAGTTAATATTTAATTTGATTTCAATTAAATTATTTATTTCCTTTCCATTTTGTTATGTTACTAATTAAAATACAATAGTATCTGTTACTACATGAATGGTAAGCTATTGTTATTTTCTTAATGGAAATGTATTATTGGTAATAAATTGTTGTTAATTGTATTTTTTAAAGAAACATTTACTAATAATACTTATTATTATTATTATACAAATATTAATTTTGAATTTTGCCATTAGATTGTAAAAAAAAAAAAAAAATACTCTGTTAACTATTTAATATTTTTTTAGTTATGTTTTGTACATAGAATATAATATTAAATATGATACTAATAGCATTGGTTCATGTATGATCTATTGAATTTTAATTTATTAATTAAATTTTTGTCACATGTATTAATGTGAAATTAATTAAAAGTTATACTAAAGGTGATTAAAAAAAGTATCAAGATCAAAGACAAAATTTAATAAAAATAAATACTGAAAAAAACTTATTGGAATTTTAAACTTTTCAGTGCTTATTGTTTTTAATGAAAAAAGAGTATTAACTGCTTGTTTAAATTAAAAAAACCTCATTTTGTCCTGAGTTCAAAAATATTATTTAATAACTCATTGCAAATGTTTACTTCCTGATTGTACAATAGAAAATAATACAAATGAAATAGAAATAATTTTTGCTTTTTTATTACTAGGTATGTTTTATATTTTGTAACGTTCATATTTTATTTTATAATCAATAGTAGCTGTTTACTTTACAAATTAAAACACAATAATTTTGCTGATTTTCACATAACTAACTTAAATTGTGATTATTATGTTTTCAACATTTAAACTTCTCTAAAGTAATAATTGTATATTTAACATATTATGTAATTGCATAACAAAAATCAGAAAACTTGCAAAAACAGGTAGTTTTTGAAAAGTTAATTTCTGTGATGTATACATTTATTTAATTAAATATTTGGACGTATGTAATTTATCTTTTTATAATTTTACATCAAAATTCATTAAATTTTTTTTATTATCTCATGTTTTTTTTGGTACATTAGTGCAATTAATATATAACTCATTTGATTGAAAGACAATTACTACCATCATTCTACCCATTACTATAAGAACAAATATATAAACATTATAATATGATTATTCTTACTTTGGTCTAAAATTGACTATTTTTGAAATTTAATTTTTGTCAAGAATTATTGTTTTTTAGAGAATAAAGTATTTGGACCCTTGTGTTGTTTAGCTCACATATAACATCCAAATCTATATGATTTTTGATTCTTTCTACCATTTATTTATACCTAGTTAATATTAGTCAAATTTGTTGGAAAGAATATTAACTGTGCCAAAAATACAATAAAATTAATAGCCTAGTAAGTTTGTTTTAATATTTATTATAAATAAACTGCAGTAAATATTAGCTACTTGTACATTTTTTCTATGTTACTTTTGTGCAAAGGTGGGGGTTTACTAGTTTTTTTAAATTATTTTCTAATTAACCTAAGAACTTTCCTACGTAAAATTGGCTGCTGTAATGACTTCAATTTTACAGTTGATTTAAAAATCAAAAATATTTTTGAAATTTTTTGGTTCTTAGTTTTATTCATTAATTATTTTATATACTGGTTTGTTTAAGAAATAATCTAATACTTTAGTAATAGTTATAATACTATAATTTCTGTTGTTTCTCGATAAAAAAATATTTACATCTTGCTTAAAAATCTTGTGTTTACTTCAACTTAATTAATTGTATTAATTTTCCATGATCATACGGCACTCACAACACGTAGCTATAACATTCTTTTAACGTTTAAGTAATTATCACTGGAGACATTCTTTTCAATTTATCTTGTGCACATAAAAAAAAAAATGTAACGGTATTATAATCAGTTAAATTTAAACATGCAATTCTTGTTTTATTCCAAGGTCATAGGTAAAACTTGATTATGAACAAATTGTAGCAATGTAGTTATAACCATATAGCAAATTTGTTGTAGATTTTTTTTTTATTATTATCATTTGTCCATAGTGTAGTTTAGATTAGATAAAACCTCATAGCAGATATGCACAGACAAGTTAACTCACGTATTTAGTAATGTAAATTTTAAGACTACAATCAGTTGATATGCCAAAGTTTCTTAATATCTGATCACGGCATCCAACATTTGGACACTTGGAATAACAATCTTAGGGAATAACATTGAAATTAATATGTTCTGGGCTATAACTTATAAGTGATAACATTTTTTTTTGTTAATATTTTTGTAATTTATCAATCATTCATATAGATCTACATTATACCAACATTTTTTCTTGTTTTTAAAAATCAATCAAAATGTATCAAATGATTTAACATCCTAAATCCGGGCCTAAATATTAAGAGAGGACTGTTGTGCCAAATATAACTTGTTTTAGTTCTTAATAATTATACTACATTAAGAAAAAAAAATTTTTTTTGGACCAATTTTTCCTATATATATATATATATATATTCTCTATCATTATACCGTTGTAATTTAATTCGTAAAAATTTGAATTTTTAGAAGTCAGGAATGTATGTAATATATGTATATAAATAAATTTAAAGAGTCAAAAATATTTCAAATTATTCTTACGTGCTTATGTCAAAAAAAAAAAACAAATCATTTTTTAAACCATTTTAGCATTACTGAGTGGAGGGGTCGAATATAAACTTCTTCTATGTACCCTTGAGACGGATTTTAAAATCCAATAACTGAGCTCTACACTGTGCATAATATGTTTGTAGTTTATAACAAACGTTTATATTGGGTAAAAAAGTTAATACAACAAATGACAATGCAAGTATAAAAAAAATGGGCACATGTGAATATTTAAACACCTTATTGATTTAAGATATAATTAGGAAGAGCACACAAAATACAAATTATTTTTTAACATGAGTGGAGCGTCGTCCTCCTTCAATTCAATCATTGTTTATAATCTATATTCTACGTTCATATTATTCACTTTTATACACAATGGTTGAAAGTATAAAATATTTTACAAAGTATATTTAAAATTCAAGTCTTACTTTATAATATATATGCACATAATTCATGTGCTCGGTAAATGTATAATACTTATAAAAACGAAAACCAAGTATAAGTACTTCCAATTTATCTACTATATTATATAATTATATAACTTATTAGTTATTCTAAACTATACTTATATCTATATAAATCCCACCATAAATTAAGATATACTAATTATTTATTTTAATTCCTGATTTGCAATAATACACCTTCTAAATAACAACTAAATTAATAGGAAAATATTGGAATGTTTATGTTTAATTGGTCCATAGTAAATAACAGTCAGGTATATAATATCACATCATAAAGTTATAATGAGATTGATTTTCTTATCTCGTTTAATTAAATGAACAAATTCAATAAATTATCTTAACTAATACATTTTCTTTTCTAGTTTTACTAAATAGTTAAAATATTATATAAAGCACTTAAACCCTGTCAATGAAAATAGTAAGTACTTATATAATACAAATAGTAAATAATTACAAAACTTAAATGAATAAATTACATTGTAATTGAGCGTTTCCTACAAAACATTTAAATTGTAGTATATAAATATAAAAAAATCACCGTATACAACAACTCATACCAAAACAAATATACCAATAATAAAAAAAAAAGATCATTAGTAGTTACCTACCCCCTAAACATTGTTTTATTTTTTTAAATTTATAAAAATGTGTAAAACCAAATAACATGACTTCCCCAACAATGTGTTAAACAGACCAAAGGTAAAAATATGTTTCCTGCCATTGTTTCATATATTCTAGGAAAGGGCGCATTAGTGGACCAACCAATGGCACAGAGTTAACAAACCACTGTAAGAATAAACGGATATGTTTTTCTGAATAGTTCTCGAAGAATGGTGATCTCACCATATACATGGCCAAGTTTAATGACCGTTTTGACAATACAAGACGTTGTTGAGGTGTTAGATTTTCTATAGACTTTAATCTCTGCAGACTAAAACAGAAAAATCATAATTACAATCAAAACATGTTGCTTAATTCAAATATTTGTAAGTGTTGCTTATGAGTTTACACAACTCTTACCTAAGATATTCAATTGTTATGGAAATCAACCAAGGCTTCCATGATTTCTGACCAAAAACACACATACTGCCCAAGTGAATAATTGGTTTCATTATATACATTGTCTGAAATAAAAAATAATAAAATGTTTCAAATCTTCACTATTACTAAGTAAATAGTTTCAGGGTATTTTTTTTAAAATTTAAATTAGTTTGTTTTACTAACTAATAATGGCTTATAAAAAGCAACTGGATTACATATATAAGTATATATAAAAAAAGCCAATTTAGGGTATGAAAATGAATATTATTAGGTTATTCATACATGGCTTAAGCTTTGTTAAACTAAAATATGAATTAATTTCAACCATGCATATTAATTAATTTAAGTGCAACTTTTGACTAAATTGCAATAAAGAAATTACTCTTCAGTTATAAGCTACATCTCAGTGGCGTATTTTCAAAAGTTTTCTGGGAGGGAGGGTCCACAGTTTATACATAATTAAGTAATTTATATAAACTATGATAACTATATACCTATTGCCTTTATCACACATTTTATTTAGTCTTAACTTGGAAATCGTCGTCAGAATACACACAACACCACAAACCAATTTCTATGCTTATTACTCAACTATACTGCAGGAATATGTATTGGTTTTTATTCCTCTGGGGGGGGGGGGCAGTATCGAGGACCACCCCTGTAAATACGCCACTTTTACACCTATTAAACAGCAGAGTGAATTAATTAGTCTTATTTTTAATAATATTCTCAATATTATTGATTTTACACATGCATGGAAATAAAATAATATCAAGAGATAAGGTCTTTAACAGTGGATCCTACTTTATTTTTAGAGGCCTTATATTTTATAATTTATAGTTAAAGTTTTTCCATGGAACCTACCCCAGGTTATTATTTTGTTATATTAGTTAAATATTACTTTAAAATTAAACACTTATCATTCATTGGTACCTTTTGAGCCATACATACAATCGTGAATTAATTTCATATAATTTTGCATGTTTTTGCATATTTCCTATTCTCGAATGCACAATACTGTATGCATATTTCATGCATTTTTAGTGCATTAAAACCACAGCTCTGGTTATAGTTATAATAAAAGCCCAAACAGACAACTGAAGTGGGTAATGATTAATTAAGTTGTACGAGAATAGAATCCGGCTTACGCCAGACTACAATAAAATGAAGATGCTAATTTAATAATCATGTGTTGTGCGTTGTACCTCCGCCACGATGTGTTTGTCACTAAGAGTCCTGCCGGGAACGCCGTTGAGCTTGTCCGCCCTCGGAGGGGCTTCCCACGTGCGTCGATTCATCGGAGGTGCTGAAAATGGAAAAGGAAATCGGTAAAGTATTGACAATTGAAAAAACGTCATCAATCACATCGATTCAAACTGGATCGAGACCGAACGCAATATATTATATAAGAAATAATAATACTACTCGACAACGGCGTATTTTATCGTATTTACCGTGGTCCAGTTTGCGAATGGTCCGTCCCGACGGTAGCGTTATAACATCGTCGACAGAGTCGTTACATTTGAGTCCCACAGATTTTCGATCCAATGGCTGTATAGGGGGCGATTCGAGGATGTGGAGCTTGTGCACGTGCAACAGGTACATGCGTGCCACGCATCTGTAAAATTCGAAATCGCCGCGGTAAAAGCGTTAGTAAAACGTAGGTATACAAAAATAAAATATTTTTAACGCACGAGTTATTAATTAATATTATATATTATATTTATTATGTACAATACGACATGCAAAGACACAATATTCAACTGTTCCGATGTGGAACATTTTTCTGTATTTTTTTTTTAATAATTTGACTTAATTATAAAATGTGTATCTCGCCAAAATAAATAATAATTACTATAAATATATTGTTTCGATGTTTCTAATGATATTTTATAACGAAACAATAAACAATAACCAAAAGCTGTTATAGTAATAGTAATAAAATTATAATGTAATATTGGACATTTGATCTATATGTTTTTTAGTGCGAACTGCAAGTCGAAATATCCAAAACAGATGAGCTACTTGCGTCTATCGAGCAGACACGGAAAGTCGAAAAACCATTTGAGGGATTAATGAGAAGTGTCTAAAAATGTATAATTAAAAACATTTTTTTTTTTTTTTTGAGGAGAGAGTGAAGTGTTTGAACACCAACAACTCTCGATACGTGTCTACAGCTCGGTGCTTTTGCACACACACTGCGGTAAGACATATTTAAATAATAATATATCAGTCGGTTAAGTTCGAACTCTATACGAGACCGCTAGACAGGAATGATTTATAAATAGCAGATTACAGCTGATAGGCACCGTAACTAAAGTACTGTTATGTAATATTTTTAAATAACGTGTCAATGCTTAACAGATTATGAACTGCAAGAGAAACATCAATTATTGTAGGTCTAAAATCTAAAGTAAAATATACAGTCAATTTTGAACCACCGTTGACATTTTTATGAAAGTTATTCGTTAATAATTCTAACAGGCTAAGAAGTATTTTATAGAACAATATGTAGTAAGTTATGTGCATAAATTGAATATATGCTAGGCGTGAGTGTAGGAATGAATACAATTATCGAGTAGAAAATATAAAAACGAATATTCAAAACATTTGGTAGATACATCATACAACAGTAATTGATGTACACCTATCTACAGTTACGATTTAGTACCACAACGACTACCTACACAGTGAAATCGTACAATGTACGAATAATGGGATGAGAATCCTTCAAGAATAATATATTTTTTAAACGAAATCAGACGGCCTTAAAATTTTAAAATATAATAAATAATAATCAATAGCCATCCCACGTGACGTGACGATCATAATCATAACCGAACAGTGTTGTTTTGTGTTCCAAGCAGTAATATACCATTATACCAATCTCATTCGGAACGCTCTGTACACGGTACGCGCTGACAACGTTTTAGATAAGACGAAACAATTTAATCAACCGGTTACAACTGAGAAGTAACAACTAACAAGTAGCAATCAGAACAGTTTAGGATACAATTATTAACAACTCCGTGAATATTGAATTTTGATTAATAAGCAAATTATCGAATTAAAATTTGTGGTGACCATGTGGTAATAATCTACTATATATCCAATTGACTAACGAATCGACTAAAAAAAAAAAAATTGGAAAACTATAAACGTTTAACTTTGATCTGCACAGGTGATTCAGGCCATTAAAATCGAAAGCAAATAAGACACAGATAAAACCAAACATATCGCGGTGAGAACCAACAGTAATCAGTCTTCGTATTGAATCACAGTCAACAACGAACACAAAAATGGCATCTTTTTTTAAATGGTACAGATTTTACAGTCACACATACCCAATACGGACCAACCTCGTTCAAACAGGTATGTAACCAGTATAATACTGTATATAAATATAATTATTATTTTCATTATATATTTTAGGTTTATTGTTTGGTCTTGGGGATTTAATGGCTCAGAGTGTAGTAGAAAAGCGTAAACCCGATGAAATCGATTGGTTACGTACTGTTCGCTATGCATCTATTGGGTGCGCCGTCGGACCAACACTTACTATGTGGTATAAATCGTTGGACAGATTTGGAACTAAAAACACCATACCAATAATAGCTAAAAAAATAATAGTTGACCAAACAATTGCATCACCAATTATTAATGGAGCTGTAATGATAATGAGCAGAGTGTTCAGCGGTGACGAATGGCCACAAATACAAAATAAATTAGAAGACAACTATGTGAAAGTTATGCTTACTAGTTATTTGGTAAATACTTTTAATGCAATTTTTTTTTTAAATATTTTATTTTATCACCTATTTTCTTTTTTTTTTTTTATAGATTTGGCCAGCTGTACAGACATTTAATTTCTCCATTGTTCCACAACAATACAGGGTTTTAACAGTACAAATAGTGTCATTAGCTTGGAATACATATCTTTCATTCATGAGCGTTGGAGGTGAAAAATCAAAATAACCATAATATTAAATATTATATATCAATGCATCTATGGGTGTATAATTTTGTTTATAAATTTAAGTTTCTATGTTTATTTTATACATCATTTGTTATTTGAAATATATAAATTTTTTTTTAATATTAATCTAATATTTTTTAATATTCTTAATATTGTGATAAACTATAAACGTATAGTTGTAATCTTAATATCTATGTTATTAATAAAACTGGTTTCAATCTTTAATTACTTTTGTATCTCTCTACAAATTAAATTTAGAATTATGTAAGAAGAAAAATGAAATAATTTCAACAAGATGAACTATACAGCTTAGAACTCAGCATCTACTATCATAAGACTGTATTAGATATACCTATAGTTGAAGAACTCAACTAAACTGTTCTTAAAAGGTAAATAAAAAAGAATATGCTTTATAGTTGAATAATTACTTCATAGACTGCAGGAGTACAATTATAATCCATCGGCCTCTGTTGCCCCATAATTTTTTAGCAGATACTTCTATGAACACTTCAATATAATCTACAGTGGTAATGAAACGCTTGATATTTTCAGAGCTAAATACTTTTTTCTTCCCTTTATCACTGACTGTTTTTGAGTTACTAGATTTGGCAGTACTTAGTATGATTTGATCGTTAAATAACATCATGAAATTGGACATGGAGTATATAAGCTCGGACAGTAACGTTGAGTTGTTGATTCGACCTGCAATCATGCGCTAAGCTGTAGTGAATGATTGGATTACACGATTTATAAACAAAACAAAATACCTGCTAAAAAGTACGATATCCATTTTATTGAAGCTTCTAGATCTGTCGTTCGTTCTGGATGTGCACTGACCCAGTTCACGTAATGTTTATAAAGTACTCTTAATGTAGGTATCGATAAATTCTCCATATTATTAATGTAGTTGTTCGTCAACTGATACTGTCGGCAAAAAATGTGAATACTTTGTAATCAGCAAAAACAAAAGAATGTAAAATATAATTCACAGCGCAGATTGTATGTTGTTATTGTACATTTTTTGAATCTATGTGGTTGACGTTGTTGATTATATAGTACGTGCGTGAAGTTAGCGATAGAGCCAGTTATTGATAAGGAAATCTCATATCAACGATGGCCGATTGGTACGATGAGTTGCCTATTGTATGCCCCCGACGAAGATAATGCACACACAAAAACCCTGGCCAAATAATTATTGGTATTCAATAATGAAAAAATACTTCACCGTCTACTCTAGATGGCACTATGGTTTATAAGTAGTAAAATAAATATTATTATCAAACATGTGATATCTTATAAATTATACATATTAACAATTACATATTAATCTATTTTTAAAGGCGAAGTAATTAAATACAACTCAGTGATAATAATAATGATTTATTTTATTTATTAATTAAATTAATTATTATTTATATATTTTATTTAGAGTAATAACCCTAAACTAATTTATGTAGTATTTACACGTATATTTCTATGAATGTAAATTTTATAGTAGTTATGTGTTTGTGCGTGTTTGTGTGTGTGTGTTTGCAGCCGCCAGTCGTGCAGGAGAGGTAATGTGAAATTGAAACTAGTGAGGCTACAATGTTTCGGACTTGCAGTTTTATCTCGTTCCGACCAGTCCGGACTCACCGCTCAAACGTTACACATTGTCCATGATTACCGGTGATGGTCGGCGTGTCACGTAAGAAATCGGACTTTTCTCCTGCTCCGAACATTGAAAAAACCTATTATCGTACTCCGATAATTAAGGACTTATTGAAAAATGTCGTCTCGAAACCACTTGGAGAGCGGAAAGTTAGAAAACCGGTATGACGGTATTGGTTCCAAAATTAAAGTTAAAACGAGTTATTTGACATAAGAAGAATGCATGTATGTACACGTATATAATACTATACAGTATATTATAGTAATTAATGAATAAAACTCGATAAACATACAACTTGTGACGTTGAAATAGCCACAACAAAACAAATGAATATTGTTATTATATATTTATTAGTGTGTATATAAAATAACACTAATGTTTACCTGTGTTTCTTGAGTAAGACATTCTTGTTATCGTCTATTACTAGAATTATCTTTATCTACTATCGGCTTAACATTTTAGATTTTACAATATTTACAGTTATATTTGTACGCATTACACAGTGTACTGCAAAATGCTAAAATACTTGTTCATATAAAATATTTACAATTATAGGAAATTGTTGTCATTCGCACCACGAACGACCAATATTACAATATGGATTTACATAATTTATAAAACATAACTAACGTATTTTATATAAGCTATTTTATTTGTGTGTAAATAAAATAATCATCTCATTTTATAGAGTATTTACAATATTTGAGTCACAATGAGGTGTTTGAATTTAGTATCTATCTTAATAAACATTTTAATATTTGAAGAGTTCAGATATATGTCCTTATCAATGATTTCTTCAGAACAAAATGGTTAGAAATATTATGGAAATATTTAACTAGACGCATAGTTTTTAACGACTACCAATTGGATTTGTGCTGTAAGTATCTATTCTCATATTCTCATTAAGTTTCATCTGTTTCTTAATTACTTTGAAAAGTATTTAAGAAATTTCCATTCATTAGTACAAATAATAATATAATTTAATTTAATATATCTCAGACAGCAACAAAACAATAAACCTAAATAACTAAATACGTGTACATATTTTATGTATAATTGATGACGCTCATCAGCTTTTACGTTATATCAATAACTGGAACACATGAACCGTTTCTAACCACATAATCAAGTAAATGATGCGTAAAATTGTATTATACTATAAATAGATAAGAAAATTATAATTAGATTGTATCTATCATTCAAACGTAAATAACGACTAACGAAATTAGTAATCACCGACACGAAACTAGAAACGAACATTCGTTGAAATGAAAATAATTTAAAACGAAGACCCGTGAAAAAAGAGACATTGGCCATGTTCGTTGTTCATTATCAGGCGGACAACGACATGTCGCGACCTACCATCTACGGGTTATGTTTGGCCGTTCGGGTACATACTAATATACTCATACATGGATATTATAAACGAACACAATAAATATATCAAGTTCGTGGCCCAGACATACCTCATCCTCTCGATTTGAAAGGAGCAGTGCATTCAAGACAGTCATGGTACTTAGATGATCTGACTTAATTTTATCAAGTTCGATACCTAATATTACTGCTAAGGAATAAAGGTAAATATAAAATAATACTCTATTGTTAAAAACAACCAACATTGTATTTAATACAATAATTGTAAATAATAAATATTAAAGAAAAAATTCAAATTGACGAAAGAATGTTAATTTGTTAAACCTTTGTAAGACAAGATCATATTATCAAATTAAAAATTGTACCAATATTTTTCGTATGCGATTAAATTGTATTTTATGATAATACATGCCTGACCGGCTTATTCGGCGCAACGTATAGGCAATTTAGCTACATTGCGGCGTAGATCAACAAAATAATATTATAAATAAAAAATGTTTAATCGACGTGTAATAACTAGCTCAATTCAATAATATTATTATTTATAATAGGTATAATGATTTTGTTATTTTTTTACTAAAATGATGTATTCAGATTAATAGTTTCAAATTGTGACATAGCGTCAGAATGTGTATCAAGTTAGGTATATTTACACTCACTGGCTCATTGCATTGAACATTGTATTTAAGTATTCACTTTACAAAAGAAAAAGTTACGAAAAATATTAAAAGAGAAACAAATGATATTGAATCGAAATAGTGTGGTCAAGTAGGATGATCGCTTTGATAACGTCAAACGTTGTTGAGGTGCTAGATTTTCTAAAGGCATAAAGCTCTGCAGACTAAAACAGAAAAATCATAATTACAATCGAAACATGTTGCTTAATTCAAATATTTGTAAGTGTTGCTTATGAGTTTACACAACGATTTACGATTACCTGATATATTTAATTGTTAAGGAAATCAACAGAGGTATCAATGATTTCTGACCAAAAACAAACGTACTGCCCAAGACAATAATTGGTTCCATTATATATATCGTCTGAAATAATAAATAATATAATATTTAAAATCTTCACTATTACTAAGTAAATAGTTTCAGAGTATTTTTTTTAAAATTTAAATTAGTTTATTTTACGAACTAATGGTTTATAAAAAAAACTGAATTACATATATACATAAAAATTCAGGGTATGAAAATGAATATTGTTAGTTTATTCACCACAGTTCTGGTTATAATTATAATAAGCTCAGATGGAAAAGTGAAGTGGGTAATAATTAATAAAGTTGTACGAGAACAGAAACCGGCTTAAGACAGACTACCATAACGACCAATGATGATACACATATAATAAGCATGTGTTGTGCGTTGTACCTCCGCCACGATGTGTTTGTAACTAAGAGTGCTGCCGGAAATGCCGTTGAGTCGACCAGATTTTATATCCGACAATTCTGCAGGGGGCAATTCGAGTATTAGCTTCTGCACATGCAACAGGTACAGGCCTGCCATGCATCTGTAAAATTCGAAATCGTAGTGGTAAAAGTGTTAGTAAAACGTAAACAAAAATAAAATATTTTAGTCATTAATTAATATCATATTCATTATGTACAACTACACGAACTGCAAACACACAATATTAAACTGTTCAATGTGAAATATTTTTCTGTATTTTTTTAATAATTTGATTTAACTGAAAAGTCCTGTATCTCGCCAAAATAAATAATAATTACTGTATTGTTTCGGATTTTCTAATTATATTTTATAATGAAACAATAAATCAATACTCAAAAGCTGTTATAGTTATAGCAATAAAATTATAATATAATATTGGGAGTTTGAGCTATAAAGTTATTTATAACTATTATTTATTTATTTATAATTTTTTTTTTTTTTTTAGCTATTTAGTTTGTTATTGTGTAAACTGCGAGTCGAAATATTCGAAACAGACGAGCTACTTGCGTTTACCGAGCAGGCACATGTACGGAAAGCCGAAAAAACAATTTGAGGGATGAGTGAGGTTTTTACAAATATTAACAAATATTTATAATTATAATATGTTTTTATAAAACATTTTTTTTTTTTTTTTAAGTGTATGAACACCAACAACTCTCGGCACGTGTCTACAGCTCGATGCTTTTGCACGCACGCTATTATGGTAAGACATATTTAAATAATAATATACTAGTCGGTTAAGTTCGAACTCTATACGATACCACCAGACAGGAATGATTTAAAAATAGCAGATTACAGCTGAACGGCACTGTTACAAAAATACTATTAAGTAATATTTTAAATAACATGTCAATACGAAATAGATTATGAACTGCAAGACAAACAGTAATTATTGTAGGTCTAGATTCTAAAGAAAATATACAGTCAGAAGAAAATTATGTGAAAGTTATGCTTAGGTACTAGTTTTTTGGTAAATACTTTTAATGCAAGTTTTTTTTTAATATCGTATCCAACTATTTTCTTTTTTATAGATTAGGCCTGCAGTACAGACATTTAATTTCTCCATTGTTCCTCAACAATACAGGGTTTTAACAGTACAAATAGTGTCATTCGATTGGAATATATATTATTTTAAATATTAATCAAAATAATCATAATATTCAAAAATATGTATCAATACATCTAAGGGTGTATAATTTTGTTTATAAATTTAAGTTTATTCTTCTAAGTTTATTTTATACATCATTTGTTATTTGAAATATATACATATACATATATATATATATATATATATATATATTTAAAAATATAAATCAAATATTTTTTAATTTTCTTAATATTGTGTTAAACTATATAAACGTATAGTTGTAATCTTAACATCTATGTTATTAATAAAAGTGGTTGAATCTTTAATAATTTTTTTTACCTAAAAAAATTCAATTTAGAATTATCTAAGAAGAAAAATTAAATAATTTCAATAAGATGAACAGCACAGCCAAGAACTCAGCATCTAGAGAAATCTATAACTATCATAAGGCCGTATTAGATATATAGTTGAAGACCTCAACTAAACTACTTCAAAAAGTTAAATAAAAAAAATATGCTTTATAGTCGAATAATTACTTCGGAGTCTCCAGGAGTACATTTATAATCCATCCTTTTTTGTAGCTATATAATTTTCTAAAAATTAATGATGTTGTGAACATTTCAATAATATCCACAATGATAATGAAACGCTTGATATTTTCATTGCTAAATATTTTTTTCTTCTCTTTATCACTGACTGTTAATAAATTACTAGATTTGGTAGTACTTAGTATAATTTGGTCGTTAAATAACATCATGAAGTTGGACACGGAATATATAAGTTCAGAGAATAACGTGGAGTTTTTGCTTCGACCTGCAACCATGCGCTAAGCTATAGTAAATAATTGGATTACATGACTTATAAGTAAAAAAAAAAAAAAATACCGGCTGAAAAGTACGATATCCATTTTATTGAAGCTTCTAGATCTGTTGTTCGTTCAAGATGTGCACTGACCCAGTTCACGCAATGTTCAAATAGTACTCTTAATGTAGGTTTAGATAATTTTTCCATTTTATTAATTTAGTTGTTTTTCAGCCGATACTGTCGTCAAAAATATGAATATGTAATCAGCAAATTTAGAAAAATGTAAAATATAATTCACAGTACGGATGGTATGTTGTTATTGTACATTTTTGAATCTATGTGGTTGACGTTGTTGATTATATAGTAAGTGCGTAGGGTAAGCGATAGAGACAGTGTTATTGATAAGGAAATATCATATCAACGATGAGTTGCCTATAGTGTGCCCCTGACCAAATTTATGCACACATATTATAAAATCTCTGGCCAATTAATTCTTCTTATTCAATAATGGAATACTTTATCGTCAACTATAGATAACACTAGGAATTATAAGTTATAAAATAAATAATATTATCAAACATGTGATATCTTATAAATTAAGTTCATATTAACAATTATCCATATTTTAAAGGCGAAATAAATAAATACAACACAACAATAATAATAGGTAATGATTTATTATTAGTATTTTATTTAATATTATACAAATTTAGGTAGGTACTCAACATGGACTCGTCACTCGTGTTACAATAAATATAGTCACTTAACAAATTTAATGTTAACACAAAGACAGAACATTTCTTTATGAGTATCTATATATTGTATAATATATTATAAAACAATAAAATAATATAGTTTTTTTAATAGTATTTAGATGAGATAACGTTTTAACATCGCATTGTATCATTATAATGTACAATAAAAGTAATAAATTTTTATTATTTCAATTTCGATTGCGTCAGTGCGAAGCAAGTCTTAAAAATCAAACTGTTCCAGCCACCTGATGACCGATAAACTATTGCTATCTGAATTAGATAGTTAAATTGAAAAACATATATATTATATATCGTAACAGACGTGGAAATGCTCATTTAGTTATATGAATATAATTATTAAATAAAAAATGTGTTTGTGTGTGTGTGGAGGAGAGGCAATGTAAAGTTAAAGCTAGCGAGGCCACAACGTTTTGGACTCGCATTTTTTCGTTCTGACCAAGTTCGGATTCATCGCTCAAATGTTGCACATTGCTCCATAATCATCGGCGTTTTTCGGTGTGTCACAAAAGCAATCGGACTTTTCTCCTGCCCCGAACACTGTAAAAATCTATTATCGTACTCCGATAATAACAGATTATACAATGAATATATCAAGTTTGTGGCCCGGATATACTTCACCTTTTCGATTTGAAAGGAACAGGATATTCAAGACAGTCATGGTACTTAGATGAATCGATGACTTGATTTTATCAAGTTCGACACCCTATATTAATGCTAAGGATTAAATTAAAGGTAAATAATACTCTATTGTTAATAACAAACAACATAATACGTATTTAATACAACCATTGTAAATATTTAAAAAAATTCAAATTGACGAAAAAATGTTAATATTTAGCCTTTGTAAGACAAGATCAGATTATCAAATAAAAAACTGTACCTCTGTTTTTTCCTATGTGATTATATTATGTTTTATGATAATAATACATGTATGACCGGTTTATTCGGCGCAACGTTTAGGCAATTTAGCTACATCGCGGCGTAGATCAACAAAATACTATTATAAATAAAAAATATTTAATCGACCTGTAATAACTAAGTAACTAAAAAGTTACTTATTAACTAGCTCAATTCAATAATATTATTATTTATGATAGGTATAATGATTTAGATTTTTTTTTTATAATGACGTATTCAGATTTATGGTTTCAAATTGTGATATAGCATTAGAATGTGTATTAAGTTACGTATATTTACTTCATAAATAAATTTACATAGTATATTCATATTTGTTATAGATTGGATAATATTGAAATACTTAGTATACAATCTTTGCGGTTCGATAATAAATTCTAATTATTCTTTTTTGATCATTGCATTAAGGATTGTATTTAAGTATTACATTTTTCAAAATAAAAAGTTATGAATGAAAATTAATTTAAAAACATCAGTTTAATTGTATGATATTGTTATATTTTACATGAGGAGTTACAGTTTATTACTTACAAAAGACTTTTAAGTATAATTTTAAAACAAAAATGCATCCCGAAATTCAGGAAATATTATGTTATTTAGTTTTGAGAAAAATTTTGTTTTATATATTTGTCGAACACATTTTAGTACAAAACTAAAACTCTCAGTAGCAGCGTGAACTATTATTCTTTTTTTGAAATACAGTATATGATGTTTAGATCCATCTCATGGCCATACTTAAAAAAGGTAAGTATAGTAAATGCCGTTTATTATTAGGACCACAAATAATTGATACAACCGCGTTGTTGAAACAAAATGTCTAGAACAGTATATTTAAACATTGAAAATCGGTTGGATTATTGAAACAACACATCGGTTATTTGAAACATTTAGGGTCAATTTATTATTACAATATTCTACTATAGTACTACGTTATCTTGTTTTTACTTTCGTTACTTATCGTTACTGAATTCCACTCTTCCGATTAATTTCGTTTTTTTTTTATTTTTCCTTATCGTAAGTACAGTACCTTATATGTTCTAATGTTGTTGTTAATGTTATTAAGTTCAGTTTCGGCGTGCATACGCAAAGGTGCAGCCGTGCAGGTTAGTGTTTCTTTTTTTTTAAATCTAAAAATATCTAAACGTCTAAATTTAAGTCCGGGACAGAAGTGCTACTTGTATAAGTCATACGAAGTTCTTACAAAAATAGTTCCCAATATATGCGGCTTTTAATGTACATATATTTTTAATGAGTATTTTATTATTTACTAATTTTCACTTTTCAATCCATCATCCACTATCTACGAATTCTAGAGTCCCAAGTTTCAAAAGATACTTTTACTTTGCTACTGAAAACACGTAAAGGAAATGAAAGGATTTGCCCATTTTATCCAAATGAGAATGATTATACGACATTATATTATAGCATGTTTTTTAATCTATATAATATGTACAGATGTTGAAATTTATACATAATACATATAATTCAGAAATAACTATAAATATTATATGGTTAAAAAACTAGTCGAATGCCGTGGTCTCAAAAGTATACAGGATTTTTTTTTCGTTTTTCTCGATTATCTATTGAACTCGTAGTAATTTTTTGAAAATTTATACTTTTAAAGTAACCAAATCCCAAAATATCAACTACATATAATTTGCGATCAGGACCGCTTTTCAAGTTGAAGATTAGAACGTTTTTTCTACTCTAATAAGTGACTTCCAACACACATAAAGTATAAATTTTTAATAATGAAATAAAAATATATACACAATTGTAAAACCAATTCATACATTTCTCTGCTTAAAATCTAAAAATTATTAATTCGAATACAATTTTAATATAGATAAATCGTATTAAATCAAATGTGCTTTATGTCAATATATCCTAAAAGCCAGTTAAGTACTAATATTGTATAAGTTTTTTTATTTTTAATAATAAATCGCAATGTGAATAGTACTTATAAAAGTTAAGTATTTATTGAATAATTTCATGTTATTCCGCTATCCTTTGAAAGTATATTAACTATAATATGCCTATTATATAACAATTGATCGCATACAGACCAAAGTAGACGTAATAACCACTCATCGTTATGACTATATATAAAGCTAAAGTTTATGCAAAAAAAAAAAAACGATTCTCATGTGGCGTGTTGGTTTTTATAGTCGTAGGCTTATACAAATATATTTATTGTCTGGTATTTATAATATGTAGTAAGTATCGACTAAAGCGGTATAGCTGTTTATTTAGGTCGAAAGTACCTACATTTAATCATTACACGAGTATCAAATTTATTATAATTGTGTAATTATGAAAAAAATTATATAATAGGCAATACAAGCATTACTTGAGTATTAACACTGAGGGTTATCTTTTCAGTTTTAAAATATTTTAACGGAAATATAAAACGATTTAATTAAAACATTTATCGGTAAGAATATCCAGAATACTCAAGATAGGTGCATCAATCTATAATATGATAATAATATTAGGGCTAGGATTTTAAAGCATCTATGTTCGTTTTTTTATATATGAGATAGAAATCCAATTTGTATGTATAAATTCGTTTCACGTCGTTCTGATTCCAAATAAACCAATTTATTTTTGTTTTTTTTAGTTATTTCATGTGTAGAATTTTTATATGTTTATTATCCTACTATAGTAATAACAAAAAAATGAATTGATAAGAAATGTAAAAACCCAGAATGCGTTATATAGAGGTATTGGAATATTATTGTTTTCATTATCGGCTTGTTTATTAAATTTATAGATTATCAATCTACATATTATAGCAAGCAGTAACTATACGGTCAGTATGCCTATAACATCAAAATTGACCATTTCAAAATTTATAAGATTTAATGTGTTAATTTGAAACATCTTGTATGAAGTATGCACCTTCAGTGGATGTAGAGAGTCGTTTTCTATGCATAAAAATATTCTGTCGAACAATATAGAGGCAGTTTCACTACTGAAAATCTAGAGAAATACATGGTGATTAATTCTTTTTTTAATTTAAATTAATTTTTCAAATTTTTTTATTCATTTTTATAACTAGTTCGTGTATATTTTTAGTAATGTTTTTATTTGGCTTTTTTAAAACAATCGTGTGCTTTTTTAGTTGCTTATTATGCTTTAAAATTCGAGCCCTAATAATAATAAAATAATCATGAATTTTCGGTATTTTAAAATATATTAACAATGTATAATATACGATAAAAATAATTCATTTTTTATTGTAACTAAATGAAAGGATTAAATTCATTTATCACATCATCGTTAGTGTCGTTTGTAAGCAATAAAGATTCGCTAATCACTACATAATTTATATTAATGGTTATTTCAATTTTATACTAAACTCAATTAGCATTTAGCAATTACTATATATACATTTTTTAATTCTTTTCTGTAGAAATTTAATAGTATAATCAATATAATCTATTTTAAAATTATTTAAACATTAAATATACACTAGACGAGAGAGTCGTTAAGCATTTAGGTTTTGGATATTAAAATGCAATTTTAAATTACGAGGATAATATCTTTAATTATTTTTCATATTATATTATTGTTATTTTGATAAGATAAAATGATTGTGAATTAATTGATTTTAATAATCAACGAAATATTCGATATTAGAGTCCAAAAATGTAGTATACTTTAATTTATTTATTTAAATAAACGCCAAACGGCTTTTTACATATAGCATTAACATAAATATAAAAAAAATAAAATAATATAATACATATATATTAACATATGATATTACATAAATTAACGTAAATGTTAAGAATAATATACATAAATGATAATGAAAACAATATACTAAGAAATAATAATAATTATTATTATAATAAGAAAATTACACACGTTAGTTAAATACAAAATTTAAGGCCATATATCAAAATTATTATTATTTTAAACTGCGCATAGCTCTAGCTCTAACCAAAGGATCATTAGATAAAAAGTTTGAACGGGAAGTTGGGATGTGAAAGGACTAGGTTGATCTTGTATTGGCGGTAGGAACTCTAAGGCTAATTAATTTTACCCTGGATTAATTTTAAAAGGAAGATACGATCCGCAATGAGTCGCCTGTCCTCGAGGGAGAAGAGATTAAGAGCGACCATGACAGGTTGGTATGAATGTTGGGGGTGTTCAATTTTTAGTAAGAAGCCTGCATAGCTAAGGAAGCGATTCTGCACTCGTTCAATAAGTTTTGTTTCCGTTTTAAGATAAGGATTCCAAATGGCTGACCCGTAGTCGAGGGTTGAAAGTATAAGAGCAGAATAAAGGGTTATAATACAAGGTGTCGAGTTGAAGTGTTTAGTGTGGCAGCGTATGAATTCCAGAAGACGTAAGGCCTTACAAGTAATATAATCAATGTGAGGTCTGAAGGAAAGTGAGGAAGTATATATAATACCTAGATCCTTTACTTCAGATACTCGAGTTTTAATGAAATAATAATGAATTTATACGTTTCTTTTGAACTGAATCGTGGTTAATACACACATTGTCCTTCACTAACCTTTCCCCTATGGCCTATATTATTAGATTAAAAAAAATGTAAACCCATACAAATTATAGTATAATGGATAATATATTAGTTTTTGAGTGAACGATAAATGATTTATCAATTTATCATTGAATTCAAATAATTTAACTAATTTATTATATAGTATTATAGTAACCAACTCAACGAGGATCAAAACTATACATTCGAAACCTAATATACAGCAGAAAATGTTTATCAGTTTTTTATAGAAAATAAAAGAATCCTAAAACCTTATTCATTTAAGTAGAATATTTGGAATATTGTCAAATAAAAATTGTAAACTTTACAGTTTACACTGAGTATTAACTTAAGATTAATAAAATAATTAATATCTAAAAATTTAGTTGGAAAATATATACAATGTCGAAATAAATAATTGTAACAGTAAAAAACGTTATTTCAACAAGATTGTATTTTTAGACAATCTTATTTTTTTTTTTGTACGGAGAAACCTGAAAATTAACTACAATATGTATCTTTAGTTTATAAATAATATTATAGTAACACATAAATTTACATCAAATGCACATGAATCATTCAGAATTTAGATAAATCAATTTATAAACCACTATAAAGCCTTCTGAAATTTCGTTTATTTTTTCATCAAACAATATTATGAGCTTATAATAGGTAGTTAATCTTTATAATGTTTTATATTATTCATCCAAATTTTTGAGACTTCAGTCTGCCCGTGGAATGATTTATTAAGTCGTTATTGTTAATACATACATTATAAACTTAAGCATGTTTACATAATCAAGAACTATTTTATCGTACGGTGTCAATCGAATACAATAATATATGATAAATGATTTAAGCATCGTTTATTTGTGCAGCGTATAATATACTTTTAAATTATTAAACGACTTTTATCTCAAACATAACTTTTAAACAATACATTTTTAAATTTATCTACTATTTGTTTCTTACTAGTAAAAAAAATAGGCCACCGTCAACAGACGTTTGACAGGATAAAGTGCTTAAAAAATATTGATTTCGATTTTATTGCTTTATGTTTTCGAAAATGTACCTATAGCAGTATCATAGAAAACATTTATTGAAAATAGCAGGCACGATTTTAACATCGCGTGACTTTATGAGTATTACTTTATTGCAATAATTGTAATAGGAATGCCAAATGGTTTTAATCTAAAAAAGACCACCTATTTATTGTACGTATATACATTTAATAACTGTATTTATTATTTTATATTAGCATTTCTTAAACACTGAATATTTTTAAAACGTCCGGTTATAAATCAAAGAAATTTTTAGTATTATTATTACAATAATAAAAAAAAAATGAAATACGTGAATTTATTACATTAAAATATGAACATCATTGTAATTTGTAACTAATCTTCTTAATTTAGTTCATCTAAATAAGATAAACTTAATAAACTATTAGAAAATTTTTTATTTTATAGTATAGCTTAGTTATTTATGATTTCTGAATTGAGTATCTACCATCTAGAGTCTAGACTTCTAAAGTTATGAATCATTTGAAGTAATTTACTTCATAAGAGAAGATTTATTAAAATGTACCTATAGATTTTAGATAATTCATTTAGTGGTTTTTACTTTACTTTTAACATATTTTCTCATTTCAAGGAAGATTGGGTTACACGATAAAAGTGATAAAAGGGCGGGTTGGTATGATAGTATATAATATAGACCTGTAGATGCTTGTTTTCAAAAATATTTAAACGTACTAAGCTATTGAATTAAATAATAAAATAAATATGAATATTTATGAAATAAAAATTAACTAAAGGTATATAATCACATTCATGATTTTATTATGATTAATTTTAAATTCTATAAATATGAATTAATTAATTTGGCCACATAAATTTATCACAGGTAGGTAATTTAAATAAGTTATCCTTATTTTGTTCATTTATTATGCATATACTTTTTTGACTGAGAAAATAAATACTCAATATTTATACTATTGTTAATACTTATCAGTTATATTATTATATAACATTCTTAGAACTTAATATATCATGTAAAATCAATATCTCGTATGATACTAATATACGAGAAGAAAAAAACAATAGTTTAAGAATATAATGATTAATGGTAGTACCTATACACTGTTACACTATTATAATGTCTGTAAATTGTACCAAACAGTGAACCTTAAATATTAAGATCTTTTATATTTTACCTAATCAGACAAATTTTATCAGTTACTCAATTGACGTTATAGTGTACATGACCTTTCAAACATACAGAGTTTATCATATATTTTCTATAGGTAGGTAACCTACCACAAGGTTTAATATTTTAGTAGTCGAATATTGTATAATGTACGGTACAGCGTGTTTAAAAATCGCTTCTGAATTGACTATATTTTAATTAATACATAGGCACATAGCTTCACAATAATATGTCGATTTGCTTAAATATGTGGAAACGTTAGCAGTGCAGGCCTCACGGTTACCATTTACTTCCAAAAAAACATAATTTTAGTAGGTATTGAAATCGATAGTATATTGTAATAAAAATAATTCTCCGACAACGATTATGTATCAATAATAATTTATAATTGTGTGGTTTTATAAGAAATGTATGTCCATTATATATAAAAGTAGGTAATTATTTCTTTTGCATATTAACTTGCAGTGTAGGCAGGTATAACATATTTTTTATATTAATTATAATTTATCAAATGTATTATTATACTTAGTTGTTTAGGTTTTAGTTCATACAAATACTATTTAACATTTTTAAATTTTAATCTGTTTAAGTAACTAAACTTATGGATATATATTGTATATGAACTAAAAATTAATAAGATATGCATTTTTCAAATTATATTTGTTAAATAATTTAAATGATTTTACTATATAGTTATTACCTATGTATTCTAACTATATTTTTGAAATATTAGGAATAAGAAATACAATATTTTATTTGTAAAAAGTATTACATTGATAGTTTGAGACACAACTAGGTTTTTTAATAAAATCTATGACTTTGGGACTTAACTTATTGTTTATAATTTTGGACGTAAGTAGTATCCATCGGTTAGTATGTACATTGTACAACCTATGCTGTTTAATCGTTTTTGCATCTTTTTTTGACATTACAAGAATATTTATTTAAAATATGTTATTATAAATATATAAAGTACTTTTATAGGTAATGGGTTAGAATTAACTTGGTTGTTTTTTGTAGTTAGGTTAGTATAACCAATTTATAGAATACGACTAAATTGAAAATTATTTATCTACAACGATATTATAAATATTTGTAAAATAACAAAGTATTGCTTACATTTGATTTTATATAGATAATTATATTACAATATCAGTTTTAAAATTTTTAATATTTTTATCCCCCCTATATACACATTGATAAACATTTATGCTAGATGTATTAATATTGCCTAAGTGATTTACCAAACATGTTCGCGCTGAACATTGACTTCATTTTTCAAATAAGAACTCTTTATTGTACATTGTTAAGTAATTAATGATAATGTTGTTTTTTTTTTTATGAAAATTTCGATGTATCTTTGCCAAAAATAAGTAAGTAGTTCTCGAGTTATTAAAATGTTCATAGAAATTGTTTTATAAAAATATAATAAAAGATCTGATCTAGTATTTGTTATAATAAGTTGATAAATATTAATTAGGTACCTACTGAAGTGTCATCATATATGTTATCATGGCATTCATAGCTACCGGATTTTCCAAACCCAAAATCATGGACCTACTTAATCACACAAACTTAAATAACCCAACAACTACTATACTTGTTCGAATTTCGATTTAGATGCACCAACAACAACATCTTACTTAACAATAAGGGTGAATCTCATTTAAAAAAAATTAAAAGTTTACATCGCCATTGGACAATCCTTAAATTTTATTAAAAAACTTTAAGTGAATGAAAATATATTCTATAATTAAGTATAAGTATATATTTAAATTTCCAAAAATCGGAGTATGGATTAATTCATTATCAGAGGTAAAAGTGGAGGTGAGTATACGTGCTTGGCGAATCACCCTGTATATATTATGATGTATATCAACATTGGTTTTAATGACCACTGATCCACACGGTTTTCATTTATAATGTTATGCGTACAGAATAAACTGTCTAGCGACTAAACTATATACTACAGCCGTGCGGAAGTCTATTTCCTATATGCACATTAATTATTATTATTTGGGTGTGTTGCCCATGGATACTCTACTTCACGCATTGCACACACACGCGCGCACGCGCATATACTAGTATACTTGTTTCATTTTTACTATGTATAAATGGATGAAATGTCAATCAAACCGAACGTTTCCTGCAAAATACTCAATCCTGGATAATACAATGGAGGTTGATGAGACTGCCTGTCCAAATGCAAACAATTGTCTTGGAATGTATACATGGATATAAGGTGGTTAGGTTTGGTGTACATAATAATGTTAACTAGCTGCAATTTACAGAGTGTTGAACAAGAAGAAGGTGAGTGAACGTTTAAGTAATATGCTAATATTTTGAATCACCATTATTTATTCATAACTTATAGACAAAAATGCACCGAATTCAATATTATGTACCAGCTGACATTTATCAGGTTTTAAATATTTTTAGGGTAAAAGATAAAATGGTATATAATATGAATATTTGAAGTTTAATTATTGTAGAATTTTAGACTTTTAGATTATTAAAGTTTTTTTAATATTTTATTCAAAATAAACAAAAGTACCTTATATATTGTAATATAGCGATTACAGTGATTGCTTATTTATTTATTTATTATTATTATTATCATATTTCGATGTTGTTAAAATTTAAATCATGATTAATTTTTGAAAAATGTATTACATTAAATACTTATTTATTATTTTTCAGATAATTCAATAGACTCCATGCACAACTATACAAATTTGAAAATATTTTTGTGGTCCGGTTCCGGAGATGGGTCAAATGAACCGACACAAAAATCGATTACCAAAAAAATCCCGTCTTATTCAGTAAATTAATTGACTTTAGTTTATGGTGACTATTGTGATATGATAAATACATAAATTAATGAAATATAATATTTTAGGAAAATCCCGAGGATTGTATAGGCGGGCAAGATTGTAATATTCAACCGACGACTTCTATTACGCCACATCACGGGGTTATTGACATTCCACAAACTACCGAAATACCAAACAAAGAATATTGGATAGTAACAGAATTAAATTTCGACTCGCCAACGGATGTTCGTATTTCCATACCAGTCATAAAAGAAAAATTGGCCATCCTCTACACGATTGCTTTTACTAGGTACTATACGTCATATTTCAATTATTTATTACGCACACTGTTTAAAAATAGTAAATACTAAAATATATGAAAGTTGTAAACACGTACAGCATCCGTTAATACGCGCGGACAATAGGAATACCACGCGCTGTGATGTACCTACATAAAACAATAAATAAACGCATGTGACACTCAAAACAGTTGAAATAATCATAAGCTATAGTATGGTTATTCAAATACCATAGTTATTAACTTTGATTGAACAAACCGTTTTATTCATTAAGACTAATAAAATTATTTTTTCAGTCGAATTTACAAGAAATAGTTTTAAATCGAATCAAATGCTTTATCCCAATTTAAAGATGGCTTATATAAAAAAAAAATACACATAATTGATATACATAATATATACTCGTATATAATCTAGCATCTAATTTTCCGAGACAATATGTTTTTATTCGTCAGTTATAGGTACATATTTAAAAATGTTCGATACGGATGTTAATTTGTTTATTTAATGGTATTACACCATGAGAGTATATAGGAACATTCAGCATAATTTTCCATAATAATCGTAACTATGTGTACGGCACAAAGTTATAGCTGAATACAATTATTATTATTATCTATATATACCTACGCATTACGCGTATTATAGTTTTAAAATGTTTCGTGATCTATAGAAATTAGTCATATAAGTCGTATAAACAATAGTTATAGAGCAGTTACAATGACCTAAAATGTATGTAAAAAAAAAAAAAAAATGATTCAATTTTTAGTCATATAGTGGCTGATTACCGATTGACACCAGATATGAAATGAAGTTTCAATAATGCATTGTTACGAAGCGAACGTTTGATCAATAAAATAATATCGTATACTTACTTCAAATACGTATATTCGAATTAGTTGTCCGTAGAATCACAGTCGATTAAGTTTGATTCGTGTAATATATCTACTATAATATAATTACTATAATTTTGTTCATCCTTCAGACAACAGGCTCGGCATCTCGGACTAAACTCGAATTGGACCGAAGACGAAGTGAACTCAGATCGAAATCGAAGATGGGATACAAACGAAAAACCAATCAAAGTCAAAGTAGACGTTCTATCCGTATTGAACAAATTGGATTTGGTTTATTTTGTTAGCGTAAATGACCATCCTGTGTCTGCTGCGACGGCAGTACGTGACATGAGCCTTGTCACGACCCGGGAAGCTGCGGATCATTTGGGATATGCTGTAAAAATTAAAGCCCGCCGTGAGTAAAACATTATTATATAAATAAAATATTTCAAGAGTTTTCAAAATTCAATATTTGGTATTCTTATACAGCTTACTTGGACGGATTACAGTTTCAAAGAGTGCGTGGTATAAGTTATGGCGAGATTTGGATTTTCGTCACCGCGACATGTATAATTGTACTGGTACTCGTAACAGGTATAGTCGTTGCTCATAAGAAAAAACGAAGAAAAAATAGCATTAGCTCCGACAAGACTAATATGGCGTTTTGTGAAGATCAAACGCCTCACCACGATGTACTTATTTATTTTCCAATGTATTACTAAAATTTTTAATACGACATATAATTACAATTTTTAGGTAAAAACAGAAGCTACGTCTACTGAAGATATCGGTGCTCTTCACACGCCCGAACCAAAGCCGAGAAATAGAAATAAAATTTCAAATTCATTGCTTTCGATGCAAGCAGTTAATAAATTTCAAAAGTTAGTAAGTCAATATTTAGTATGGAATAAAATAGTGTTTCTACTCTTGGAAAAAAAATTATATAAAAATAATCCAAAGAAAGAAGAATTGATGTATTTTCTCGTGTAAAAATTGTATCTTAATATATTCTTATATATATAAAAAAAAAAAAACAAAAACAAAACAAAGATCAAGTATGAGTGTAATTTGTATATATTATAATATTTACTGAAAATGTTTATTCATTAGAAAAATCTAATAATTTAAAACTTGACGAACACCTTAAAGACGGGTTGAACGATTTTATCTCAACGTGAAAATATTCCCGGGGCGTTTTATTTTAGTGAGAAATAAGTAGCCATTGAGATGAAACTGACATGATAAAAAAAAAAAAACTAAACGGTTAGGTTGTTTGATAGATACGATCCTGGTATCCCGGGGTGAATCATCTCAGAAGTAATATTATACTAATATGATCAACCGTTAGTCTTATGGACGGATTACACAGTAATAATTTAATAACAACAGATGATAATTTATTGTTTTATTTCATGAGTGGTGTTTTTTTTTATGAATAATCATTGCCTATAGAATTATATCACATAATAATAAAAAAAAAAACGTTACAATAATACTTACAACAAATGTGATCCATATACGAATTAATAACTTCACGCAACATTATCGCATGATCATGTCTTACCTATATAAAATAATTAGGAGTGAATAAAAGTTTTAGCTAGGCGGACCTATATAAAAACAAAGTCATTTTGAATTACGTTTGTTTTAGTGTGATTAAATTATTAATAACTTTATTTTAAATTATAAAACTTACATTTTGTATTTAAATATTGTACTTATTTACTTGTTGATATGCATTTACTAAACGGAAATAAAACTATAATAATAATTTTAATCGATAATTAAAAAAGATTATCTATATGTTTTTCTTAGTTTTTACATTAAATTAGTAAAACAAACATAAATGTTCATAACTAATTATTATAGGCTTAAGATATGGTATTTCTTGTGTAACAAATATGAAATAAGCATAAATGAGTAATATCTTTCTTGTATGATCAATATCCAAATCTCGCACGTTTTACACCAACGACCAACCAATTATCATTTATCAAAAATTATCCAAATATTATTTTCCCTAATTTCAGTATATCGCCCCATCATAGATTTCGGTGCAGACAATATTAATTTAAATTATATTTTAAGTATTATGCATATCCGTTTAAAGTAGTTATTTTTAAATTTCAATCCTAAATTCGTATCCAATTAGACAATGCTTATACCATTATAATTTGATTAGTGTTTAATTACGACTTGAATTATTTTATTTGTGTTTAATGTTTTATAGCAAATTAATCTAAAATTATTATTACATTAAAATTCATTTTTAAATTGAATTAAAATATAATTACTATTAGATTAGTAAATGCTACTGTTTAAAAACATTTATTGTATCCACATCTATCGTATAATAATGTAATAAAATTTAATTAATTTAATTTTTAATTTGACATTAAACTGAAGCATAAAAATACATTAAATACATTAATTTGTTTTTCTTTCAATTACGTTTAAAATATTTATGTCATTTTAAGTAAAAATATATTGCTATTTTATTAGAGTGAATGGAATGCCATCATTATTTTATGAAGTTTTATTTCTAATAAAAATTATCCTTTATAATATACTATATTTACTTATCTTTGTTATGTATTTGGTTTTTTTATTGCTACAGTTTTTCAATAAGCTATACATCTCACCTACATGTACATACGTAGATTATAGTCATTTGTAAATATAATTCTGCTAATATAATAATAATAATATGTGGTCGCAACTATATTATATCCTTTAAAAACCGTCTGTCTGGTCAACTTAATTTTTTAAATTATAATTTATTGAACATAATAAATAATATTACACAGTATATACTATATATGGATACGATAGTTGTTTTATACATAGAAATCAAACATTCACATATTAATTTATTATTATATTGGGCCATTACTACTGTTAATACAGTTTAGACGGCTACTCCACACAGACGTATCATAAAAAGTTGTAAAACTGTAAAAATCATTAAAATATCAAGTACTTATATTATGTAGACGCGGTCTTAAAAATAAGAGTTGGTATATAATATGTTAATACCTATTCAATTAATTATTAATCTACATACGGTAACTAAAGTAGGTGTCTATCACCGTCTGTATACAGACACTCTATATATAGGGTTCAGACAACAGAATTACAGTTTGGTTGTGTAAATGAACTGGTTACAGTGAGTTTGTAATTTGTATTTATATTCTTTAAAATAGAAGTACAACAGCAGAATTTAAATATAAGAAAAAATATTTTTTATAACATTATTTTAACTTTTTTTGATGCCGTTAAATTAGTGTAGGTTTAATCATTTTTGTTTATTTATCATCAGAATGTTATAACAAAGTAGACTACTAGTTGATAAGCATTCGAATTTATATTTTCAAATAAATCATAAATATTATTTTATAACTAAATATGTCGAAATAAAATTTAAACCATGATTAGTACCTACCTACATTGTATTATCTATTAACACTCAGTATAAAATAATTATTAGTTATTATATAATCATATATAGGTATTTTGTATAGTCTTATTACTCTTATTTTGTCGTATATTATGCTAACTCGCTACGAGAAAAGTTCATCAAACAAAAATCAATTTAATAGTTATTTGTTTGATATATTTTAATATCATTTTGTACATAATATGTAATTAAGTGTTTAATTGCATGATTTGGCTTATTTTCTTCGTATATCATTACAATTTTGTGCAAGCCAGTTGCTCAGCATCTATTTATTTTTCAATTGAATATTAAATAACCTAATACAATAATAATAGAAATGAAATAATTGGTAACAGCTGCGAGTATCATATAGGGTTGTTGATAACCGCAATAAAAATCATCATTGGTACCTATATTGTTTTAAAAAAAATATGCCTAGGTATTTTATTATTTGATCAACACAAAATAATTATACAAAGTATTAAAAGAAATATTTAAAATTACTTACACCTTTAAGCTAAACTTGTGGTGCTGTAGGGAGTCACAGTGAACAAAGTACTTATATATGATTATTGATTATATTAAACTATATTATAAAATAAAATAATAAAAAATAAAAATATATACACATTTTTCTTATAGATTTGAAGAATCATAACCATAAACACTAACTTAATTTATTAAATAAAACATAATTTATACATTTTTTTTATTTTATTTTTATCATTAAAAATATTTCTTTTCACGTCTATTGGTAGAGTTAGAAAAAACAGGACAATCATAAAACAAGTCCCTGACTAGATGTATCAATCTAATCAAAAGTTATTAATTCAATTGATGAAGTGTTGATATATTTGTCTATTTATATGTATGTATTTTTTTTTTTTTTTAGAGACTCGATACCTGGGCCGTTAACAGATGTATTGGATGGATTCAAAGTAAGTGAAAATAAAAATACACGTACTATGTCAAGACACGAAAGTATTAGTGGCCAAGATCCTGGAGTGGTTGGACCTATAGTTTGGGATTTACACTGTAAACAAATGAAAATGAAAAGTAGTAAGTTCAATAAAAAAAAAAAAAAAAGTATCATGCATGAAAATGATAATCATGAATATAATTTAACGTTGTTATAATATGATTTAATAACATTTTTTAACAATTTCAGACGAACAAGATGATGATTCGTGTTCGAGCTTTGACGCTTTCAACGCCATGGACACTAACGTCACAAAAATGAGACAAAAATTTCACGAATTACTTGACGATGCGTTCACGTTGTTCGGTAGTCGAAACTCGAGTTTGAACAGCGACGAAAGTAACCCGTCAACAAGTAATCATGAACAAAGATCAAAATCAGCTCCATTTAGGTGAGTGTAAATGAGAACATACAGGGGCGGATACAAGGGAGGTGAGCTATAATAGAGACTAAAGATCACCCTTTCTCTTGAATATAAATCTACAAATCATTCTTAATTATATTATTGAAAGTACAAATACTTATACTACTAGGACTCGGATTTTAAAGCATATGCTTCTTTTTTAATACATGAGATAGAATTCTAATTTTTATAAATAAATTCGTTTCACGTCCTTCTGATTCCAAATAAACCAATTTATTTTGGTTTTTTGTAGGTAAATGCTTTTTTTGATTTTTTCAGTCACTTCAGGTGTAGAATTTTTCATATGCTTATTATGCTACTATAAAAGTAATAATAAAAATTAAATTAATAAGAAACATAAAAACACAGAATGCGTTTTAGTTATTGGATTATTATTGTTTTCGTTATCGGCTTGTTTATTAAATGTATAGAATATCAATTTAAATATAGCAAGCAATACCTATACGCCGCACACATTAAAAAAACGTTGAAAAATCGTATAGAACAATAATAATATGGAATATCTCCAATTTTAATTTCAAAAAATACGAAATATAGTTTTTTTGAAAAAATTACATTTTGTACAATA
The DNA here is from genome assembly GCA_009835225.1 of Aphis craccivora. Lineage (NCBI taxonomy): Eukaryota > Metazoa > Arthropoda > Insecta > Hemiptera > Aphididae > Aphis > Aphis craccivora. The sequence goes on along the minus strand of VUJU01000127.1, from coordinate 97,306 downwards.
TATGGTAAAGGAGTATATTTTCAGATAAAAATTCTTCCACATATTATATTATTTAATGAGTTGCCTTAATAATGTAAACGCATAAAAACGGAAAAAATGTCAAATTCATTTTTCTTATTCAGTCTACGCAGCCACTTGTTGTCAGTTTTTTCTAAAAAACTAGTTTTCGTATTTTTCATAGTGTACAATTCAGGAAATCATTTCATAAACGCACTGTACAGTGTACGGTCAGTATGCCTATAATATCGATATCGACCACTTCAAAGTTTAAGATTTAATATTGTAATTATTTGAAAACTTTTGTATGATGTATGCACCGATCAATTCAGTATGGGTGTAGTAAGTTCGTTTTCTATATGTATATTGTATTATGTATATAAATATTCTCTGTCTGAGTCAGTTTTACTTTTGCAAATCTATAGAATACATGGTAATCAATTCATCTTTTAAATTTGAATTAATTTTTCAAATTTTTTTATTCATTTTATAACTATTTCGTATTAATTTTTAGACATGTTTTTTTATATAAATAATAAATATACTTTTTCGCTTTTTTAAAACAATCGTGTGCTTTTTTAGTTGCTTATTATCCATTAAAATCGGAGCCCTACTTATTACTTATTAATATATTATTAGTATTACTAAAATGTAAACACATTCATTGAAGTACTCGAAAATATTCTATTGCAAATTTACGATATATGAAATTAAAAATTACTGTTATCTTTCAAAAAAACAAAAATGTAAAGATAAAAATCGTTTTATAAGAAAGCTCTTACTCGAAATTGTTCAAAAGATAATCTTTTTAGTATAAAATAAGTGTTCGAACTAATAATCTCTGATAGTTATTAAAATATAAATACTAATGTTAACAGTCCTTCGATTACATATGTCTATAAAACAATGCGTAATATAATATTCTAATCTAGAATTTACTACATTCTGCCCGTTTTTATTTTATAAACATTAAAATGGCGATAAAGGTTATACTATTATATATTATTAATATATAGTTTTAAAACCATTACAGCAGCTCCCATATCATCCAAACCCATTATCTTTAGCATGAATTCAACTCGAAAAGTCGAATATTACTCAAAACCTACTCGTTCAAATATACATGGTCTAATTTTTTAGACGTATTAACATTTTCGAAAAAGTAGTTTACTTAACCGCGTGTGTTACAAATCAATTTCGTATCCCCAACAGGACACACGCCCTCAATCGGTAGACGACAATCAAAGCGTTAGAAGTTATATAATATGGTCATAAAATTACACAAAAGAAAACAATTTTGAATTTGAACAAATCCATTACAACAAAGGCGTATAAAAACACGGTGGCCACCGCGCTCGGTGAACTATACGTCGTGCGCAAAATATGCGAAACACAATATAATATTAATAGCGACATTATGTGCGTAATGTGTGATATTATTATGTATATATTACGTTACAGGTGTTCCGCCGCGTCGAGCGGACGCCCGACCGGCCGGCCAAAGACGTCGGCGGACTCGAGCGGCCGGGCCGCGGACGACGACCAATTCGCGGCACCACCGGCGGCCGGGAGCCCGTGCTGGGCGCTGTCGCCGGGCGAGGCGTGGGCCGGTTCGGACCAGTCGGTGTTCGTGCCGCGGCCGCTGAGCGCCGGCCCGTTCCACCGGCCGGCCGTGCGCGCCGAGTTCATCAGCTCGGACGCCAACCTGTCCCCCCAGGACCCCGCCGTGCCGCTCATCGAGGCCATACGAAAGGAACTGGACAGATTCCCTTCGCCGCACGCCGACTCGTCCCGGTGACTCATCGTGATGTAGTTACACACACACACACACACATACGCGCTGCAGTGTTATTCCGCGCCGATCCATTATTATTATTACCGTCATCGATCGTCGCCCGTGCGAGCACGTACACGCGTATTAATATATGCTTACCTATATAGTCCGATGTGGATTAATCCACCTCGACTGCACCCGTGCGACGAACCCCCTCGCGTCGTCGCCGCCGCCGCACGCGGAGACGATGATTCATATAGCCGTTTGATAAATGATAATAATAATAATACGATTATTATTATTGCCCATATGACGTTGTATATATATTATTATATTGTTGGCCTTGGGCCTCTTTCGCCGGTTTTACATATCATTTCGTGACGTGTATATAATATCTATTTTAAGTGTATATTGTGTAATTTTTTTTCACCCATACTTGACGGTATATACAGGGTGTAACACTTCCATTTCACAAATGCGGCAATGTCGAATAGACGAGTTACGCCCTGTCTAAATCATCACATGTGAACGCCTATGAGTTGGTTACCACCCGTCACCGTATCCGGATAGTTTTCGGGTGACGTACGAATAATTATAATTGGTTCCGGAGAACTTTCATCGTGATTACAAAACCTTGTTGAAATTGACACTTTCAGTTCTCGTTTCTTTATATGGATAAAGCCCAGAACACCTATAATAGCTATAGGTCTCGCTGGTCGAACGTGTTGCTAAAGTCGGTCCATGTATACAATAGAATAATTATCTATAAGCTATATTTTCCGTATTTTATGATGATATAGTCGTCACTCTAAATCGACATGAACCCGGTCAAAGATACAAGTAATTGAAATAAATGTTGATAAAAAAAAATTAATGTTGTACTGCACGTTTATTACGATGTATATTATTTACAAATCGTATTAACTCGACATAAATTGGCAGTCATTCAACTTTTACATCTGTCCACTAATTAACTTTTCTATTTCAGCTGTTTTTCTGGAATTTATAAGTGTGCTCAATGTCTTTGATGCGTTTCATATTGCCATATTGAATTTATTTCCAAATAATAAAAATACATTTTGAGTGGAGTAATAACATTTTAAATCAAATCCGACTAACAATACCCAATACATTTTGTAGTTCGTTCTAAAGTAAATAACATGGCTAATTAAATATTTGAAATTCTATTCGTAATTCGTGTTATCATGCGAGTACCTAAGTACCTATGTAAAATATTACAATTTAAAAATGCCTATAAACATTGCAAAGAATTTGAATATTATAAGCAAATGGACAAGCAACAACACACAAATAATGTTCACAACTTTAAGTTTGATAACAGCCAACCGATTTTTTTTTTATACCATTAATTAACAATAATTATTATACACTAACAACATAAGATTGGTTCTACAATATAAAACAATGTAAGATTGCTAGGTATGTTGTTTGTGTGCCTCAGAGAGAAGAACAAATTGTGATGCTCTGATATCCTCTTGGTTTGAAACCTATTCCAGTTTTATTTTAAATATCTGGTTGCAAACACAAATTCACGAAGTTTTCAATTCTACTATAATATAATTACGAGTATACAATATTAGTTTTGTATCCGTAGAATCTGCCACAGCAAACACAAATTATTCTATTCCATTAATACTAATGAAAAGTATGGTCAACCCGATTACTAGGTTAGATATTACATGTCTATAAATAATACATTATTAACTATAGTAGTACTAATTGAATTTCGAATCAGTTTAAGTTTTATTTAGACGATTGCAATAATAGTCGTGTTTTTGAATTAAGTCGCGTTGTTATTAATTTAAATAAGTACAATAAATTCAATTTTTTCGATTTTATTTTAGATGTTGAAATTCTTTTTGATGGCGTTTTAGTGTAAACCTAAGCAAATCAAATACATATTTCTAAAAACTCTCCAAAAATGTTACCCATATGTACTATTGCACTATAGTATGTCTATATATAATTTAAATTGTACATTTAAATGAAATCAAGAGCAATATAGTAAATTGTATACATTTCAAATTATATAGAAATAATTTAAAATTTAAATACTATAACTCATGGGCGTCCCCAGACATTTTTCTAGAGGGGACAAAATTTTTTTATCTGAATACATAGGTAGACCTATTTTTAGAAGCTTATTATTCTCATTGGAAATTTTACCAATTGCTGTAGAAAAAAAATTATTCCAATTTCCAGGGGAGGCGAGTGCCCCTTCTTGCCCCCCTTTGGGACGCCAATGCCAGTAAAACTAAAACTGTAAATGCTAAAATCAGTAGATTCCTAATTTGCAAGTTTTATAAGCCCAAACATAGGATAGGTAGAAAGAAGAGATTTTGTATAGTACAAATGTACAAAATGTATTACTTACAAATCCATGCATAGTGTTAACAATTTCAAGATTAGTATTCATAAAACATACCACAGAATTAACAATAATAATTTTTATAATATAACACGCTATTTTGTAACTATGGTTCTATAATAAAAGGCAGGATGATTAATAGTAAAAAATAGATGCAAATCTGATCAACAAGTTCAATCAATCGTGGGATAAAAAATGTCCTAAATCAGTATAAACAATGGTCAAAGTGGGGGGATACGGAGGGATGGCATCCCACCACTTATTATAATCTACATTTGTCATCCCTCCATTTACAAGCATAGGTATAATATAGGCGTGATATAAACAATAGTATAAACGTTAAGGCATCCCTTCATTTATTTTAAGCCACTTCGATCACTGAGTATAAATCAATATTAACGTTTATTCATTTCAAAATCATGGTTTTGGATTTTGTTTAATACAACAATACTATACAATTATATAGTTTTTATTTACTTTATAATTTTTTTTAAAATTATCTAAAAAATGTTGGTGAGACGTTTTTTTGTAAGCTTTAACATGAAAATGATATCAGCAGTTTTACATCTAGCCACGGATATATTGTATATATTATTTATAATGTATGCATTTGTGCTCATTTACTATTTAAACGTATATAACGCAAAAAAATGAGAATTTATAAATTCCAGTAAACTTGTCTCTTCATATTATGATGTTAGACGAACAGATTAAATAAAAATGTATTATACACGCGAAAAATATACGTTTTAACATTATATAAATGCGCTCAAGATGTATTCATTGGTAATAAAGACCACAACGTTCGTGTGCATAATATACCTATAAGTTTCTTAAATATCCCATATTTTACCATGTATCTATGATTATGAATAAAAAAATTGATATAATGATATCATGTTGAAAACATTATAAATATTTATATTGTTTTTAAGGTGAATCGTGATCAATGACAAAACTTAAATATTATGTCACTTATATATGATAAATGTACATGTTCACACATTATACATTTATGCATTTATATACACATATATGTAATTATGATAGGCATTTATAGACAATCATCAAATAATTCATAATCAAATACGTTGGTTTGTAATCTAAATTATATTTTTATCTAAAATTATATGTGTTGGCTATGTGTTTTACGGATTTTATTTTAAATATAATATAGATTTTAACTTATACCTATATTTATATATAATTTGTAATACAATTATAACACTATGTGTTCCATTTTACTATTTCTGTAAATATTAAATAAACATCATTGTATGATATAAATGTACCGTAGTATGTACCTACTCTATATAATATGGAAATATACCTAATAACGGAATGGATAATAAAAAACAGTAGGTAAACCCTAAAAGTTATGTGCGTAAACTATTATCTACTGTTGTCTGTTACTCCCTAGTCCTTGAAATAAAAAGTAACAGTACAATACTATGATAGAAAATTATTAAATTAATATATTACTTATTTAGGAACTTAATTTTTTTATTCATTCTGCAGAAAATCAAAAATTTAATACAAAATACATATTGCGTTGTATAATATTATATAGTAGCTTGGATATAAAAAAATAAATAAATTGTACCGACCTAATATAATACTATGTATAATTCTAGCAGATAGAATGCTAATCGATATTTATTCAAGAACTCTACTTTATGTTATTGACACCTATATTGTTATTAATACTAATTCATACTTTTATTTTATTTGTAATGATATCGACGTTACGCATACGAGATGTACATTTAAAATATTAGATATTATGATTAATGTTTATAGGCTCGTCTACATACGTAATTTCTATTGTAGTGTTTATTCTTTGTAAGACACGCGCAGTGACGTGGTAAATTCGATAATAATAAAAAATTGTCTACGGTTTTTTATTCAACAACATCTATAGGTACCTTCTTTATCACCCCTTTTCACAAACGACAAGTACTCGTATTCATTATTCAGGTGCCTTTATAAATGTATTTCAAAATAATCAAATCCGTCGTTTGAATGTAATATACCATGTTAATAACAATTACTTTATATACATATAAAATATGATACTTACCTGAACCAGGTTAACCATATGGAGTGGATTGAGTGGAATAATAATAGCATTGTGATACAGTAATACGATTAATACTACAATATTATACGAATAACATTAATTACAATTATGTATACAGAGAAACGCAATACAGAACGTGTGTTTAGGAAATCCCGAGGATTATATAAAGAATAATTATTACGAGTTACTCGGTAGCAATAAATAAATAATAAAAACGAACCGTTCGAAGTTGAATAATTGTAAATAAATTATTGTCACGTCACGGCTGTTTTGGCGGCTAATATCCGGAGAAGTCTTATAAACATGCGTACGACCGCGGTATAAGCTCGACCGAAACATGTACCAATGTATAGAATTATTAAACCGCGGTACTGGCGGACAGATTATAGACAAGTAGTAATCACCAATCGTAATATTTTCTATCGCTCAGTCTTAAAATACGGAAAACCCGACACGTCGAATCATGCATTCGTCTGATTCTCGATCTCGATCAGTCTTTTCGTTGTAAACTCGTAAAGAAATCACTGTGAAGCTTGTCAATTCACGAACAAACAATACTTCTGATTCGACAACATATGCCTTCCGTTTTCCGAAGATTACGTAAGTCCAGCGCGTATTTTCATTCCTAGTCTGATAGAAATTTAGACTTGAACTTTTTTTTACAAATGTAATGTAATCTGTGTCACTATAATAGTATAATATTCGTTTAACATTAACTATACCGAGCACGTACAAAAATCTGAAATGTACCAAATGTTGCACTTATATTATTAGCATACATATGTACTGTCTTGTTATCAGCTACTGCCTACTTCAAACTGTATAAATAAGTTTTCTCCTTATACTTTATAGTGTCTAGTGTGTCTAGCATCGGTATGAGACATTAAAATGTATAGTCATTAGTCGGTACCTATCTATAGAATGAAGCTGTTTGAATATGTAGGAAAAACGTACCTTAACTCTTAGTTATTTATACAGAACATATACTAATATATAAAACCTCGCTATTTGCATCCATAGTTCTGCTCCCGCCAATTCACTGAATTGTATGATTGGGTTTGAGATAACAACCCTTATTCCCATCGAATATGTGACTATAGTCTCGCCTCGCCTATACCACAGTTAACGAATAACCACTAGATACACGTAGGTATACAAGTAATGTGTTCTCAGACGATAATCGATTTTTGCTTGTCGTTCGATCTAGGTACATCTATTGTTTTAAAATATTTGTCTTTACACATTCCAATTATATGAATGTTATTTCTTATTGTTTTAAGTAATTTATTAAATAACGCAATTTCAGTTTATACGTCGTATATTATAGATGATTGTAAAACGAATAATATTCATATATATGTACCAATTCAATAATGTACTTAATTTAAGCATAAGTGTTGATTTTTACAAACATAATCAATATCAAACATATTTAATAATGTTGCCAATGTTAATATTTAAGTACTTATATAACGCTCAGGAGATAGTTCTTTTATACGAATTGGACTGAGATATTAGCGTGATAGTGTAATATATTATAATTTGAGACTGCATAGCCAAATACAACTAAAGGTGAAAACGACTTTTATTTAAGTTTCTCCCGTCCTGTATAATTAAACAGGTTGACAAAAAATACACATTTTTAAATTCATACAAGCTGTTGCACAATATCATAATATTGTAGATACAAATATTAACGTCTTTTACCGGTTTTAATTTGTATGAAGTTTGATGTACAAGGCTATAATAATATTATGTTAATAATTGGATATTATTATTGTAATGCGTAACGATCTAGTATTTACTATATTAAATATAATATAGGTAGTAATAAGCGCATTTTTCTAGAGCTAGACGTGTATTGTCATTATTCCGTCCGTAAGCCAGGTTACTCAGTTTAAAATTATAATATAAGATTATTCAAAAGTAATGATATAAACGACACATCGCAAGTATGACGTATTCGGTATACAAATATAATATTATAGCTGAGAGTCGTGTCCTAAATACGATTTGCAGCGACCGAAATGTGTCGTACGACTACGTACGACTGACACGCACACCGGTAGGAGTAGGTACCACACACGTGTGCGACGTAGACGAGGGGAACTTGGGGTAATATTATTTTTTGATTATAATTAATGGGACGCGACGACGAAGATTTATTTCGCGGCGGACGTCGTACGGTTGAAGTCGACGATGTCATCGCAAACCGCAAAACCGGATACGTGCGCCCAGTCTGTAATACCTAAATACAAACACACACCGTGTGACTTACCGTCAACGGCTGGCATGTATTACACAGTACACACACACACATACATAACGGGCGCGCGTACGACCGGATGCGAACGTCATGTGTTTTGTCATCTCCCCGAATGCACACGGATAGAGAAGGCGACCCATTGTAGTCGGTTTATATACTTCTTTAGCTTATACATTTATTATTATTTTCACAAACGTGCACTGCACGTGTATATACACCTAGTATATACACACGACGCGTCCGCACTTCCTCCTTTGACGTAAAAAAAAAAAAATAATAAAAATGATAAAATACGGGCGTGAAGGTGTTTTTTCTTTTGTGTACACACGTTGAGCGATGAGCCTCGCACGCCGCGTACTCGCTGCTGCTTATTCTTTTTCTTATACAGTCTCTTCTTATTCTTTATACTCGCGGAAATGCATCCGACCCTCCGTTAACTACACACACACATGTATAACACTGTTTTTTATCTTTTTCATAAGCACGACTTGTATGTCACACGGTCATACAATCGAAAAAAAACGTCAGTACGGTGAACAACTTTTGGCGGGAAACTACTCTCTCTAGGAAAACGTCTCCGCGACGATATTACAGCGTATTGCAACAACTAAATAATAATGTAATATTAACAAAATGAACAATTAAAAACACAAAAAGTTGTTATATATTTTGTCGTCAAACACCAACGTATGTAATATAATATAATAATATAATTCTCAATTACACTTTCCGCGTGTTATATTCTTTTTCTACTCACTACTTTCTATAAATATATACTATACTTACAACTTAAATATATCATTAATATCGGTCTAAGTTTTATAATAATTTATATAATAAAATAGTCAAAATTAAAATAATAATAGTTATTGTGTCATAAATACAAATCAGTGTTCATGTCTAATAAAAAATGTCTATTATGGCTGTATATGATATTAATATATCAAGTAAATAACCACATAAAATAATAATAGGTATCTATATAAATCGATTAGAAAAAAAATATATATAATAATTAAATAATAATAATAATAATAATATTTGTAAATAAATATATAATAATCTCATTAATGTATATGTATAATATACATTACTTTAATAACGCATAAATATTTTTTTCTCACCATAACAAATTAGACTAGCATTTATATTGCATATAATATTTCTTTAACAGCTAATATATATATACACATATATATATAGCTGCGATTGAGTATCTGGTGATGAATACATTTTAAAAGAGAGAAAAAGGGGGTATAAGAGTTTAAAAAATATATATAAATTAAATATATAAGTAAACTCTCAGCGTTTTTGGCCTAGCGATGACAGTACACGAAGACGAGACGATAAAAAAAAAAAAAGAGTACAACGTAATAAAATTAAATGATTTTACGATTATTATTCGAATCTACAGTTGAACCGAGTTGTTTGTTATAGTTTTATTGACCTCTTCTATCTGAGTTCGTGTAGATGCAGGGAGTAAATAATTATTACGTACGTTGTTACACACTCACTACTCAAGACGATTGTTAAATTGTAAAAATATTCATGGGTCGAATGTTTTCCCTTTTTTGCTTAATACTAGCAGTAATATAACATAATATTTATTTTACATACCCAAGCGTCACCATAATATGTATAGTAGTATTGGTGTAAAACCCGGACAACAATACGTAAACAATATAATGTAATAATAAAAAGAAATAATATGTGTAGTATTATAAAAATTACGTTGTGGACCTGTAGTGAGCGTCAAGTTTCAATAAGTCTAAACAATATTATTATAGGTAGTAAAATATAGGTACAAAGTGGTAATTTACAGGCGTGAAACAACCGTATGCCATAAACACTTTGAACGGAACGAAAATTAAATAAAAAATGAATACACTTTTAATTATAATAATAATAACCCGATTATACACCCAAAAACCTTAATTACCCGCGGATTTCGTGTAACAAATGAGACGATTTATAACGTAGACAGATGTAGAAGGAAACGGACAAATGGTCTTTTCTGTAAATTTGTACGAGTTGTGGGGTTAGAGATCGTTGCGATTTAGGTACAATGTTACACAATATATTATAATATCGATTACGATTTTATGATACGCCCCCCTCTCGTACAATAGATGGTCAATTTCGTAGTCAATTTCTTTCGTCGTCGGGTGGTTGATTGAAACTATTGTTTTTTTGCTGCTTTTGTTGCTGATAATAGTGATGATGGTGTTGCTGCTGCTGCTGTTGGTAGTGGTGATTGCGGTTATCGGCTTTCGAATTTTTTGTATTATGTTCTGAAATCAAAAATCACGTTACGTTTAATTAAGAACAACAATTTATTTTAAGCATATTATGTTATGGAGACGTTTTATAATATGATAGTCAGCACTTATTTTATAAAACTTTGTACAAACATAGGACTTGTTTATTTTTTAAATTTAATTATATATAATAACGCGACGAACATTTTCTACAAATTGTGGATAAAAAGATAATTACAATACGCACGCTTTAATCTTTGGACTATAGTTTCAACGGATCAAACAAATTAAAGCAATTTATATTTCTATAGAGCATTTATTATCTAGTTTGATGGATTGTGAACTGTGAACGATCCTTCTTTATACAATTAAATAATTTACAAGCCATCCACGCGTAGAAGAACATTATATTTTCTCGGTGTTTACAATTTCCGAACTTGGAATAAACTATTGTTATATTGGCGAAGACAATAAACCGATTCGTCGTCCGACAGTTTTAAAATTAGTATTGATAAATAATAATAGATAACAAGATTTGAATATTTGCGAATGATAAATACGCGCACTAAATGCTTATTTGGACTTAGGACACCACCAAAACCTAGTTAAATAAAAGTGGGGCGGCGGCGGCTGCGAGTCATAAATAATATATGCCGTTTACCGCATCTAAGCATCTAACACATATAAATTTACGGCTCCATTTTATTTTCTAATAACAATTACAACAGCGGATGACAAAGATTTAGAGTTTAAAAATCATCAATGTTACAGCCGTGCTAGGGAAATGTTATAGTTTATGAGTTTATGACATAATATGGAACCGTATAAATATATATTATTTATTGTCGAGATTATCAATAATTTTTATATTATCATAATGCAGAATAATTCACGACGGTAATAATAATATATAGCAAAATATATATCACTGAGCAGATGACAACCATGTCGATGACATCGGTTGCGCAATGTACTAGTCGGCCTATATAGTAGTTTATCATATTATTATTATTATAATTAATCTTTTATAATCAGCTTTGTTTCATTTATTGGGTACCGTAAGTTACGACGTGTTATTTTTACGCTGGTGGAATCGTTGATAAACCACAAAATTGGCAATTTCCGCGTTAGAGCACGTTGTTGGTTCATTTTAATTTTTAGACGGCTTAAACCTTGACATTACAATAATTGTAGCGTAGTTCGTGCGATTTAAACATCCAAACAATCTGATGTATTTACGATACATGTTTACGGCGATTCCCCGTTATTGAAATATTACATACTTTGGACTTGAGACGTTTTACCGTATAGTCTAAAGATATTAATATATAGTAGTAAATGATATAATATAATTTTATGTAGGGAATAATTTTTTCTCCTATGATACGTATATTAAATTATTAAGTTATTATATACATATATATGCGTGTGTGCTTATGCATATATTGGTTTATCTCTGCTGTTTTTCGATAAGAAGTTATTATAATTGTAAAACATTATTATAATAATGCGTATAATAATAATAATATGTAAAATACTAAAATCGTATTTACGTATATAGATAATATGGAGAGAAAAAAATGTGCGTGATATACTGATATTAGGTTGTTACAAGAGTTATTGTTATTACGATGCACACGGCTTGTTGACGTTTTGAACGTTACATATATATATTTTTAAATACATTAAAAATAATATTATACCGTGTACATAATACCACATTTCTTAACATTCAGTTAGATATTATAATAATAACGTTAGAAAAAAAGAACACAATTATTATTATTAATATATTATAACAAAATTTATGAAGACTATAAATTTATCTATTGCTTTCCAAGTGACGGAACTTTATAAAAAAAAATTAAACTGCCTTAATTCACTACACATTTAATATTTAGTCACAGTAATGTAGTTATAAAGTTTATAAATAATTTATTTTACAGGAAACCAATTTTTTTCCGGTGCTTAGAGAAATTATTAAAAATATAAAACACATCATCAAAACGTTAATGTTTAAATATGAGTAATATGAAAAACCTTTGACAACGGCTCCGATATAAAGGTATGTTAAATTTTAACAGTGAAACAAACACTTGTATGTTATATCGGTATTAAAAGTATATAATATAGGTAGTAGTAGTATTAGGTACATGGTACAGTTAGGTTAGTTATATAGATCCTCGGACATAAAGTCAACTTATACATAATATAAAACTATAAATTATTCATTGATATCGTGTATCTACTGTTACTATAAAATACTAATAATATTATTTTATACATAATTGCATAATGTTTTTTCAATTGTCAGAAACGATCTATAGATACGTATATATATGAAGTAATAACCTTTAGGTAAGTTATAAGTATTATTGCACGTCGATAGTGACTTAAACACTCTTCCATACATTTAATTTTCTCAACATACCGGATGTTGGGTCAACAATTGATAAATTTTGTTGCAACATTGCACCAAAGAAAACGAAAATTGAAAAAACTAACAAAATTTACAAAATCGATAGTCTTATTATAAAAATTTCAAGTGTAAAAAACGAGGTAAAAAACTAACGACGAAACAAATAGAAAAAAAAAACCATTTAAATTCAATAAATAACAAAAAATGCATCGTTGAGTACATCTGATTAAACAAACCCGAAGACTTAAACACTCAAACATAATCCCTGAAAGACAACTTGCAAGCTAGATATGGGGGACAAACCAATCTTATTTGATGCTTGTTGTATATACCTTATAGGTACATATTATAATACAATAAATTATAAATTATTATTATATAATATATTTATTGAATTAAGTTTGTGTGTCTATAAAGAATTACATTGTTTTGTGCTATGAACTTATTAAACGAAACCGATTGAACACAGGATTTAAAAATATGACAACGGAAATATGAAAAAACTATACGCGTGTGCAATGTACCAAGAATCGCAGAGATGACCTAATCCTAATGACGCGTGTTCTGCGGTGAGCACATCCGCAAACGCAGGAAACACACTGTATATTATGTATCATGATATATATGTGTAGTGCACGCGTAACATACGACGGAAAAGAAACGGTGGGCGAGAAAAAAAATCTACTCGTTTTTAACGTCCTCCGCGGCAGCGGCAGCTGCTCGACTGCAAATTAACCACCTGTTGTACGGTGTGTGTGTGTTTGAGTGTGTACGTACACGTTCACCATCTGCAAATTTTTTTTCTCCAACTAAATCCTTGTGAGAAGGATATGGATATTTACTTATTTATTATTTTTTTTTTAATCTTTTGTCCTTTGTGGCAACAGGTTATATGCTCAAACGTGTGTGTGTGTGTTTCATCTCACACACACTACACTTGTAGTGTATACTGTATAGGGAACGACATGCATTTCACTATTGTGTTTCTGAACGAAACGCATTATCGGGGATGGAGATATTATACATCGATTCGCAGACATGGTACGTCTCTCTATTACGGGACAGTTAAAATAAAATAGTCTCGCAACCACTTTTCCCCTCACCACCGAACCCTCTCAAAGGGTACACGGATTGATTTTACTCTTTGGAATTGCATCACGTTTTACATTCGCACAAAATATAATATGATATGTATATCATAAACATATATATTACACCCAAGTGGCAAGTACCCAACGGATTAGGGACCTTAAACAATATATCTACTGAATTCGACGAAAGGAAACGGAGCAGTTGTTACGCGCAGCATCGGCGCAACAATAAAACGTTTATCTGTGACCTAGACCTTTATGACGGCTATAACCTTTTGTCTACTTTTTTCTCGTTTTGCCCGACCAATAAGAGAAGACACCGCGATAACTGTTCAAATGCGATCGTATGCGAAGACAAAAGAAACCCATCGAAACGAATAATTCGGCATTCTGGTCCAGCGGCCGGTTTCCTCGTATCCTACTTTTATTGTTGGGAGTGCATTATACTACGATCGAGAACGATCATCGACAATATTGATTGCGTCACAAGACGATAAGAATATTTAGTATAATATTATTCCAAATACACACGTCGTACATCAGATTTCAGGCGAGCGAGTCGGACAAATTGTGCGTGTAATTACGACGACGCGGTGTAATTATGTCGAAAAAAACTTATGGAAATTCAGTAGGACTGAAATCGGAATGATAATGTCAAATGGTCGTAGAGAAAGAGTGAAGCGTAAACTGTAGTGATATACATATTACAAACTCGCGAGTCGTGATGACGGTCAGTCGAAATTTTAATGTTTTATACTTTTATGTAGTGGTGCGCACGGTGACAAAATATTATAATATAGGCAAGAGGACGGCGGAGCGCGGAAACGAACGTTTTCTAGAACAAGCTACAAAGACCGCGGTTCAAAACAGGCCATTATGTTGTATTATTGTTTTTCAAGGTTAAACGACCAATTATTATTTTGTCTATGATAAAAAAAAAGTAACAATAATACACAACAGACCGATAGGTCGTCGTCGTCGATCGCCCGATTCCGAGAACCCAAATCGGAGTGTTTATCTAGAAAACGACAACGTGTTACAACCGGAAAAAATAACGTATCATCGTGAAAAAATTGTACACGATACAAGTATAACACAGTTATAATAACTTGTAATTAATATTAGTATAATATACTGTAAATACATGTCAAAAATATAATATATATATTATATATTAGACGTAATAAATAATAATAATCGACGGAGAATGGCCGCGGCTGCTGCAGATAACGACGACGACGACGCGCAAACGGAATAATAAAAAAAATGTTATCACGTGCGCGTTGCAACACCACATCGAGTCGCGTACCGAAGAGAGGAGAGTAAACTGCTCGATAACAGTATCACATAATAATAATTATAATATTATCGTAAAATAATATAATAATGTACATACATTTTTTTTTTTTTTTTTAATCAATACATTATTATAATGGCAGTCGTACGCGATACGAGGAAATCCGCCGCTGATCGAGTATTTCGATTGCGTTGAAACCAAACAGTTTGTTTCGTCACCGCGACGACAATCGTCGTCGTCGTCGGCGTAATGTTCATAATAATTATTAGTATGCATACATCGGTAAGAGCGCATATTAATATGATAATGTTTTATATTATTTTCGTTTTCCATACAACGTAAACCGGTCGACGTTTTTTTTTTTTAATTTTTTTTTATCTCGTCGAACAAAATGAAAAAAAAAAACCGAAATTCGTGAAAAAAAAAAAACGATAATTCAAACATTATACGCGCGCGCGCACGCGTTCCATCTCTCTCTCTCTCTCGCCGTAATCTAGATGAGACGGTGCGCGCAGTACACACACGGTGAGGGGGAGGCGTAGGTCGGCGGCAGGTAGGAAAAAAAAACTCGTCGAAAATAATAGTAATAATAATAATACGCTTTATTACGAGCTGCGTCGATCGCGTGGAGAAGGTGGTGTATAAACGACGACCGATCATAAAACATAATAATATTCTACGCGAGCGTACGTCGAGTTTTTCCCGCCCAATTTATATTTACGAGCGCGCGCGCACCGACGAAACGGTAGCTGCCGTGTCGCCGGCGCATTATATTAAACGGCCTTGGCGGAGACATTCTCCGCGCGCGGACGCGTGTGATATCGGCGACAGGGACACAACCGCTCTGGCCGCCGATTAGTGTTTTTTGGCCGCGCGTCGTCCAAAACTCGTTTTGTATTTGAAATTTTTTTTTCTCCGCCGTTTTCCCCCTTCGTCGTCCGCCGGCAATGCCTTTTCATTCCTTTGATATATTCGCGTTCGGTTTTTTTTTTACGCGGAGCGCGTGCTACGGACACGTTTCCCGCCAATTTTTTGTCACCGCGTAAAACGTTTCTTTCGCTTTCGCGCCGACTCGCTTACACGTATATTATTACTCATCGTCACCACCCACCCCTCCGCTAGCGACGGAGGCCTTGAATTGCAGGCTCTGTACGAGTCGTCGTCCGATTTTTTCGAAAAAATAAAACACGCGTGCGCCGCGGACACGTCATGGACGGCGTGCTTTTTAATGTTATTCCAGCGCAGAGGAAACTATCCGGGTGTACGATACAAATAACGATGTATAATGTCGTATTATACGCAATAGAGGTTTAAGAGAGAAAAAACTCCAGCCGTCCGTTTACGGACACGATGACACGTCGTCTCGTCGCCGTACGTTTTTTCGAAAAAAATACCGGTTTTCAAAAGTGTCACGTTCGATTTCGGTCGAGCGCGAAGAATGAAAAACGCGCGTTATTATACCGGTCGTATATATCGATCGTCGTTGTACGCGCGGCGCACGTCTCGTGCATTTTAAAATTTCAACCGACCCTCGCCCCCGCCGCACCCCCAACCGTCATGCGACGCCGACCTACCAACACCACACACAACCATTATTATACCTAACCTAAAATCATAAAAAAAAAAGGATTTTTTTTTTTTTTACTTCGATCCCGACGGAGATCGTATTGTATACAACATGTATAATTTATAATATAATATATTATCATGTCGGATTACCGAGCCGGGGCAGATGTGGCGGGCGACTACCGTAGAGGTTTTGGCGGTAAAATACGTGCGTACGCCTTACAGTCCTTACACACGCTACCACCTATGTACGGCGTACGCGGACCTGCCGCGGGACCGACGGCGACGCCCGTGGTTCGTTTGGACGAGTACAACCGCAATCTCCCTCCATTTTTAAAACAATTTTTTTTCGACCTGTCGTTTCCAACTTCAAACATACGCACGGCTAACGCGTTTTGTGAGTGTAATTTATTGACAATTTTTTTTTTATTATTTGTGGTTATCGCGATTATTATGTCGACAAAAGTTCATCTCGCCCGTGCTCGCACACACACGCTCGGTAGGATGCAATGTACTCTTATTTGTTTAATAAAATACTTTTAATATCAATAACATAAATAATACATGAACCTCGAACGCCGCGCGATATTTGTGTTTACCGTTTACGTAATACGACGACAACGACGACACCTAACCTAGCGGACTCTATAGCGAGGAGAGCTTTGTTTTCGCACACACATATTGTCTAAACCCCCCCCCCCAAAAAAAAAACATTAATATCGTAATTTACCGACAAAGACGACGAGAAACCAAAACGGTTTTCGGAGGGACCAGATCGATGCGCAGCAACAGGTGTGTAGGGACCGAGAGCACGTGTTTGGGGCGGCCGATAAATATTTTTTTTGCCGTACGCGTTCGATTGTTGTTTGTCAAAAACGTTTTGTTTGGATGTTTTTGTTGGCCGGTCGATGCACGTTAATAGTCTTATAAAAATTATTTTGTTTCTGTCTAAATGCCAACGAAATCACACCACCGAAGGGGGTATGGGCGCACAATGAACAATGACGTGAATATTTTATTTAAGTCGATCGGCAAAATATTAATATTGTTCGTCACGAATAAAACACGTATTATCGCATAATTCGTCAAAATGAAACCGCGTGCCTTTCCGTCGACACTCGCGTCGTCGCGCAAACCGTGGCCGACGAGCACGATCCGATTTTTCCCGCGCGTTTGGTTGCCCGCCCGTACGGACGGAGAAAACGGCCGGCGCCGACGCGCCCGTAACTCGGCGCGCGCGACAATATCGATAATAATATTATGCGCAACAACGTCTATAGCTCCGATCGCGCGGCGGCCATATTATCGCGCCGACGATCGCAGTGCCCGACGCCCAACGTATATACACTACTTACCGCTGTTGTAGTGATGATGCAGCGAAGACGTCGGCGGTGATTTGATCAGTCCCGCGTAAAAGTTGCGCCGCTCGCTCGGCGACATGCCCACCGGCTCGTACCGGGCCGCGAACTCGATCCGCTTCCGTTCCATTTCCGCCTCGTTTCGCATGATCACCATCAGGTGGGCCCGCTTCTCGGGCGGACCGAATATGCACCGAACAGCCGACGCCCGCTGCCCGTTGCGCTGTCTCAGCCACCGTTCGGCCGCCGACTTCTTACCGTTTCCGTTGACGTCCGATAACACCATGGCTGTAAGTCTGCGCGTGTGCTGCTACTGTAAGTTTTGCTCGGTTGCGTCTCGGCGACGACGACGACGACGATTGTTCCGGCGACGGATTTTTTCGTGGGGGCCGGAGAATGTATCGGCGAGCCGGTCGATGGGTTGGCGGCGAACAACGGCGGTTTGAAAATATTTTTATTCGAAAGAAGAGGAAAAAAAATATGAGCCGTAAGGTTTTCGCGCGGACTGCGACGGCGAGACGGCGGCTGCTGCTCGGCGGTCGTTGACGATTTTGAATTTGAAATTCGGTCGGTTGGATAACGGTCGCGCGCGCGCTCGACTGTGTCGATCGTTCCCGGGGGCGGACCGGCGGGGCAAGCGGCCGGCGCACAGTGTTGCCCCGACCGGTTTTGCGCGGGAAATCGACGACCGACGCGCGCTCTGCAAGCCGCCGTACACCGCCACCGCCCCGCCACACCGTAACCGCTTCGCGCGCGCGCGGCCCGCGTTACTGTATATTATAATAAATACTGCGACAATACAATTACTACTACTACTACTACTACTACTACTACTACTACTACTACTACTACTACTACTACTACAACAACTACTACTAATACTACTACACTTACTATTACTACTACTTCTACAGTAATGTTACGGCCTACGATGCGTTTTCGCGGGTCGCACGCACCGTCGAGTTTAGCGTTCACAAGATGATCGGTCATTAGTTATTATAATATTACAGTATTGCACGACCGGCCGTTAAAGATGTGACGCATTTTGAGACGGGTCGCAATTTCCGTTCAACCTTTTGGTCGTTTTCGTTTTCATCGTAGTCGTCGTAGTCCATTATTGATATTGTTGTTGTTGTTATTATTATTATTATTACTATTATTTCACTATTCACTTTACAATGAACAGCATTGCATGCAATAAAAAAAAAAATAAATAAAAAATAATAATGAACGCTCCGCATTATATGTAGCTAGGCGTGTTAGGCGGTGGGTTATGGACATACGACAATGTCACGGGTGAACACGTTTATTCAAAACCATAATCTGTATTTCAAATATCACTCTCTGCTGCCGCAAACGGTTTTAATGTTCTCACGATCGATAAATAACAAATTTATGTTATCTGCACGTCATCCTAGCCTGTACTTTATGTTCTGGAATATTTCTTTTCATAAAATCTTATGGACAATCGATTTAAGTGTGGTGTAAATGTCAAATAGCAATCCACTGGAATATATCGTACCAATGTATTATATATGTATAAACTATAAGTGTATAATATATAATTTATGACGCTTATACACCCAAATAGAATTTTATAATAACTAGGTGAGTATTATTACAAGTTTAGCACTTAAGAGTTTATGTGTAGTTGCGTAGTGGCGTAGTCGGCGGGTAGGCCCGGGCCTACTCACTTTTCTCCAAAAATAAATGTTTTATATCGTATTAATGATATGTATTAATGTGTAATATATGTGACAAATAAATGATAGGTATAGGTACTCTAAGCTTTAAAATATAAAATAAATGCATATATAATATGCATATGATTAATGTTTAACTTACATGTTACATTTACTTATATGTTACTTTTTTATTTAATAAAAACATTAATTGATAATCTTTGTATCAAAATATTGGGCCTACTCTAGAAAAAAATATCTAGCTACGTAACCAAGTTGCGTCTATCCCATATTATGTATTTTTAAAAAAATCATCCATTAAAGGGAGAGGTTAAGAGCTGTAAAAAGGGCTAAAAATTGAAAAAGTTATTTCTTGGTCGGAAATGTATACATATTACATACTCTATAATAGTCATTATAATTGTATATAGTTAACCCGTATTTTATATTTGGACACTCAAATTACTGATAATATGTGTAGCTTACATTTATCAGAGTTTAAGACCTCATAGTAAATTTACTGGCATAGTTTAATAAATTTGTCACAGGCAACGCCGTGCGGCATCAGCTAATGCATGTAAACAACGTACCTATACTGGCTATAAATTCAATCGAACTTTTAGACCATTATAATAATATGATCATTGATTACACTGTTATACGTATTATTACAATTTTAAATGATAGTGTTGTTTTAAAAACGTTTTAACAAATCGCTGTCTGAAAAGAGGGACAGTTAATTGTTTAAAGCCTTAGGTATTTAGGGCAAATGCTTTGCGTTATAATAGAACGGCCCTACAATGACAGCATATTATATATACCGCACTATACGATTACAAATCGGTCGTTTTGCAATAATGCATCGGTCGTATATAATATATAACTACCTACATTTTATTATACGATAATAATTTAAATTTACTGAGGCAACATAATTGTTGTATACGAGACGCCATGGTGCGGGTAATATACATATTGCTACTATTATATATTTTTATTATAATAATATTTATGACACGTGTTTTTGTGTTTCGTCTGTAACGCGACGTTCGTCGGTGAATCACGGGCGTGCAAGGGTAACGCCACGCTGCCGTAATAAGTCATAGTTACCCGCGTAATACTATCGTACTCTGTAATGTGTATACCTATGTCCTATATACCAGATACCTTTATACATTATTAATATTATACTTACGTCTGAGACTCTGAGAGGGTGGTACGACACCGTCCTAAATCCCGCGACAGATGGGTCGAGACTTGATTTCAATGTATAAAATATTATTTTAACATTCTCCTCGTTATCTATCGTTATTTATTTGGTTAAACCTAATCACAGACATATTGAATTTAAATCATTTACAAATTGAATTCAAATAATTTTAAAAGTAGCCGAGATTTGTCGATAATTTACACGTATTATAACCGAATTTAATACATTAAATACATTTTTAAATCCTCAATGTTGTGTAATTTGTGGTACTTTATTATAGCTTATAGATATCAATCATATCAGTGGCGTAAATTGGGTGGTGCACATTTGAAATGTGGTATTGCAGGTTCATATTATTGCACCACCAGAAAATAATAAAAAATTGTAGACCTACGACCTACCTATAATTTCTAATTTTGAAAGTATACATTTGTTTTACAAATTACAAGTATAGGTAAAAAAATTAATTTTCGTGCAACTGTCGGTTTGTATTTATATCTATCAAATCCTATTTCAAATAGTTTTATAATTTGGTAAACATTTTTCCGACAATAATGTAAATTAATAATTATACATATTAGTAATTGATGAATTTGAATAATTTGATGCTATATGCTTTAAATTTGAAAAGAAGACGTCGACTTGGTTTAATACGTATAATCTTGCTATTTCGCAGATATTTCACATCTATTATATGGAGAACAATGAAAGATTTACTATCGTATTAATATTTTACTATGTAAGCAACATTTAATTCTAGTAATTAATAATAATATTATACGTAAATTATTTTCTTAGATTCATTAGTTTGGTTTGTTTACGTCATGATTCTACCCCGTCATAGATTAAATCTGCAGATGCAGACGGGCGCCCATGTGTATACTGCTGCTACACCTGGACCTAACCATCATAACCTATAAGTGCACCTAAATATATTACGTTCGTGTATAACAATTATTAAAAATTAATCGTTCGTAGATCTCATAAATCTCATTCGGTGCAAGAAGATTATATGACTGTGGGCGTAAACAAATATATAGGTAACCGCAGGCCGCTGCAGGATATATAATAATCCAGGTGCAGGAACCCGCGGTCGATCGTATATCAGTTTGGTTCTCGCGACTATCACAATACCTCCGGTTATATGTACGTTGGTACATATTTTATTTAAGGCTATATATATTTAGATGTGATAATTTTTTTTTAACGTAAGACACTCGTTATTTCAAAAAGATCAATGTTTTTAAAAAATATAAAAAAATTATACTTCATCGTTATTTAAAGTTTTTTTATTATTATTTTTTTTTTTAATGATAATAGCATAAGAACATTTTTAATTTAATATTTCGAAGCAAAATATTTTTCAGAAAATGTTGATGTACATAAAATTAAAATTCTAACGATTTTATATTGTTAATATATATTATTATAGTAAATCAGCATTTTTACACATCAAAATATATGACACTACTGGGGGGAGTATAAAATTAAAAATATATTATAGCCTATAGGTTATCATTCAAAAATATACAAAATTTAAGAAATGTTAACGAGAAAAATACCATTTTTTTTCCTTCAAAAATGATATGGTAACTTCAATTTATGTAAAACAAAATGTTTTAAAAAACTTAATGTTTTTGAAATAATGAATATAAATGCACGCGGTATATTTTACGTTAACAACAATTATATACGCTGTGGTTTAAATATAATTACGTACTTAACCTATTGCATACTTTCAGTTATCTATGTACGTTTAAGATTATTGAAACCATCATTATGATGCACGATTATATTTTATGAAAAAATTAAAAATTCAAATATGAAATGGTTATTGTGACTATAAAGTTGTTTTAGAAACACCATACAACTGAAATCGAGTAATTATACTATTATATAATCTAGTCATATATTACTGGTTCAACGAATTGTAGTTATTATAATTTGTATATTCATTATTTACTGCGGCTTACTGCCACTCGACAACCACCATAATATAATATATTATATACAATTTATAACAATAAACATTAATTTAAAACACATTAACGTATCGTAATATATTATAATATGATGGTATATAATCTACTGAAGGATACCGCGGGAGTACACGTGTAGTCTAAATAAGTATAGTAGTGTTGGGGCTTTTTAAGACTACCAAGGATGGGATGATTAAGGCAGCGGGGTAACGACTGCTGCAGATGGAGTTCCGTGCAATGCTATCGTTTTAAAAAAGTTTTAACGCTGGCGGGACACCCTATATCCGGGTAACACGTGTACCGCATATATATATATATATTATATATACATGAACACGTTCATTATAACTTATATATAAGTATACTATAATTTATAGATAAATATATACATAGATAGAATTTGAAATTTCTCCTCGTTTACATGGTCCATTGTCGATTCTATAATACATGACGTATAGTAATATACTATATAAATAGGTATACTAATAAAATAATTTGCGTCCTAAAATTCATTGTGATTTAAAAAAACTACTTTAAGTAAGCAAATTATGTAAAACAAAGTATAATATTAAATAATGACAGTTTTTTTTTTTACATATAAACCTTTATATGTTTAAGTTAAATACTTAAGTATTGTCAATTATGTTAGTATAATACAACTATTAAAGTACAAAAATGTACAAAATAGAATTTTGTAACAATAACATGAATAATGTAAAAAAACTCAAATATTTCTTTAGTGTAGCTATACAAACATTTGCATTAAATTCATAGTCCTATTACTTTTTCTGATTAAAAAATTAATTTTACTTTGTCGTGTTAAATTTTAGACTGTATACTTAAGTGTCTGGTTTTTTTTTATAAAACGTATATAATGTACCTTATGAGTTATGTAGTATTGAACCATATTATGTAGGTACCTAATATATTTATTATAAACATATTTTTCAAAATATCAAAACACATTTTCCATGAACAAAATTTAAAATTAAAAATATAATTTTCTAAAAAGTATAAACGATAAACACATCGAATTAGTATTAGTATTTAATTAAACGAATCTAGTTCAATTTAAATCTATATGTGGAAAGATTAAAAAAAAATTACACAAGTAAAGTATTAAAAATCAATATGTTTTAAAAATTTCAATTACTATTTAATACGTTGCTTAAGTATTATACATAGTTAATGAAAAATAGATTGCTTTTGAATAACCTTATAATAGTTGTAAAAATACAGCTTTATAAAATAAATAATTTTTCACAACTTATTAAGAATTAACTAAAATACTAAACTATGGTTATAAATATCTTTTACCTATATATATATGTATATATATTTTTTTATATAATTACCAATATTATGTGTTTATAAAACGAATTCTAAAGAAGTGCAATGCAATAATTTACTCTATAATAAAAAAAAATAATTGTACATATTTATAATCAGAAATTTGTAAAATAAAACTGTGAAAGGTACAGAAATGGTTATTTGAATCTGATTGATATCTTATCTAAAACATTTTCTGAGTAAAATTAATCGATATGCAAAGTCATGAAATGTATCTGGTTATAGCAGTTAGCACTATAGACTGCTTATAATAAATAAATTAAAAAAAAATGTATTATATTATTTTAAGAATAATGCTTTTTTTATTACTATTATTTAACATCGTATTGTTTGCGTTTTTTTACCCTCTTCTCGTTAAATTTGACAATACTTATATTATGTTGACTATCTCGATTCTCGAGTTAAAAAAAAAATAACTCTTGAAAACAATTTGTTTAGCCAAAAGCCTTTTGGTGTGCATATTGCGTCAAGTGTTTTATGTCAACGTTTTAAAAACAATTCAAGTTCACCCTACACTCTTATTAGTTCTTATATATAATGCAATCGTTAGAAATATTTTTAAAAACCATTTTAGATTATGGGAGTTTATTTACAATATAATTTTACACAAACACTTCTGCTTTAAAATAAAAACACATACACACTTAGTGTTCGTGAAACCTAACCCTCTCTAACTTCTTATACACACATATATATATACACGTTTGACTTATACATATATATTTATATTTTATTATCCTTGTATCAGGTATCAGTCATACATAGTCCATAATATAGGATTTATACACTACAAGTTTTTTTTATTTATTAGAGTATAATATACAGCGATATTATATGACATATTTATGAATTTATGATTAAAATGTACAATAGAATATAGATATTATCTGTAAGTTAAGAAATTAACTTGTTTTTTTTTTAATTATAATTTGAAAAAGTATAAACTAATCCTTTGTTTTGACTATTTATCGTTTATATGCATAAATTATATATAGATACGAATAAAAGTCAACACTTGAAAAAGTTAAAATGTTACATTTAACATTTTTTTATAAAACCGACTTGTATTGCTCGCATAGCAATCATTATCGATTTAAAAATGTTTTGTGATAAATTTAATAAAGTACTGTTTATTAATACAACGTACCTATTTCTTTCTTAAATTAATTATAATTATTTCTACCGTTAGTATTAATTTATTTTACCAATATAATTTCTAAACTCAACAATATATTTTTCAGACTAAAAAAATAATTATTATTTTAACATATTATTATTATATTTGTTAACAAATTAAAAATAAGCATTATTGAATTTACTAATGGTTATTCGTTCAATGTAGTGTAAACTTGGCATAATATAATATTGCATTAGGTACATGTTCTCAGTTATTTAATTAAATAAATAAAAATTCAAACATAAACCCTATACATGCATCCAAAATATTATTATACATATAGGAGAGCTCTTATAATATAATATTTATTTATGTTTGATTAAAATCTATAACCGACTCTATAGTCTATACTCTATATTATGACGGTTAGTATGTAATAAAGGCATACATGTTGAGCTTCAAGGATTTGTATAAAACACACGATCTAAACGGATTTTTAAAAGTACCTATACTACACATCGATTGTTTACCCACCTACGTGAAACGAATAATAAAAATATAATAGCCATGATCCCGTTTCCGCTTGATCCGCCCCAATGTGGCTACCAAATTTCTTTTTGAGCCGATTGTAGTACTTATACTATACATATTATAAAATATTATTATTATATTATGTGTAGCTAGTATAATATACGATAACTACTGAAACCGAAGGGATTGAGTTTAAAAACCAAAATCACGGGTTTATATATACTATAAAAATTACATTTTTTACCACTTTAACGCGCTCTTACGGTTAAAAAAAAAAACCAGTCAAGGTGTAATTTACCGGAAACCGCAAAACAATATCGTTATGTATAATAAACGTGGTGCTACTATATGTTATACATACGTGCACTTTCAAACAATAGAGTTAATATATTATTATTATATATATAATACACATATTATACATTTCAAACATCAATACTATTATTATTAAATTGTTTTGTCCAAAACGAGATTGGTGATGTGTGTGTGTTATGTAAACCGCAAAGTCCAGCTGCAGGTTTCGATAGTCTCGACTTATTGGGCGTACACTTCCGACGTGACCGCAAAAAAAAAAAAAAAACGTATAAAACGAAAATCATATACTACCTATACGGGTAAAACATATTATACGTTTGGAAAAACAATAATTAATAATTGACCAGATAGCGCGGTGTGGGCATATAACTCTTTTGTGCCAACCCTCGGAAATAAAAAGGGTAGGTGAGGTACATTATATGTATTTTTTTATATATACACATCGTCGTGTTATTAACTTCCACCACGTGCCCGGACCGAACAATAAAACGCTTTGTTATAATAATATAATATATATATAGGTACCCATATATAGGACTCATAGAATAATAAAAAATAATTATCGGTATTATCGAAATTGTGATTGACAGCTGATGATAATCACCGCCGAGTGTATATTATTATTATACACGGACAGTATACTATATATTTAATATTTATATACGTAGGTACATAGACATGAGCGTATATGGAAAACCAAACACCTGGGCCGACGCCCGGCGATTACATAGGTAATTTTGAAAATTATTATTTCGTGGACCAATCAAGCGACGCGTCTGCCGCGCGTGCATAGACTTCAATGATGGTAGGAGGGGGGCTCGCTAGAGGGACTCTTTATAGTACATACGTCGAACGAAAACAATAGTAAATCTGTCGAAATTTTTAACTTTAAACGTCCATCGTGGTTCATGTACTAAACTTGCAGTTTATAAACACACACGAATGTAGAGTACCTATAGGTACTATTATCTACATAATAATATAACTTGTAATGATCCATCACTTATAAGTTACGATAATACGATATACACTTTAGTGCTTTGCAAATAAATAAACTTACCATAGGTACCCATAATTTTGTTTGTAAATGATTTTTGATAAATCTGTAAAAACTTCAAACTATTGTTGATATTTAAATCAGACCAATTTTTTCTATGCTCTTTTTTAATCAATACCTGATGTACCTGCACTCTACATTATATATTATGTTAGCATTATGGTATGTAATACGTATGTTATTTGCTCATTAATCTAAAGATCAAACAGTAGACAAAATAAAAACTAGCGCTTTCACCTTGGGTTTTTGAACTTTTTGAAAATTTGATATATTATATTAAATCAATTTTACTCCAGGTCAACAAATTCTGTATACTTATATACATGTACAGAATAGTTTATTGTGACCTATGATGTCATTCAAATTCCAATCACTTTGTAAAATGCATGTAAATGGACAATAATAATTTTCTATTAATAATGCATGCGTTAAAAAAATAACGATTGGAAATTGGAATTCTGAGTGCCATTTTTTTTCTAAATAATGTCTAAATTCAACACAAATTTTAAATTAATAATTTCATACACTATTAATAATATTTTAAGAAACTACTTAATTTTAAATATCCTATCTATATTTGAATTAGAATGTATTTTTTTGTGAAAAATATTTTAAGAGTGAATTATTGAGTTTGATTGGCATCAAAATGAATTCAATCAAAAAAACATAATAAAAACTTTTTAAAATTCAATTATTTATACTATATGTTATTATTGAAATTATTATAAAATATTAGGTATGTATGTAACTATTTTGACGGTTAACTATAAAAAATATAATAAATATTATATTGCATTTAATAAATTATCGATATACATAAACTATATTGTAACTTTTAATTTATATAATACATATTATATATTTTATATAAAATAACTAGTTAAAAAAAAAGTATTTTTATATTTATACAGTATACTTTAACCAAAAATGCTCTTTTTTTATAGAATAACTACTAAGTATTAATAACGAGGTTGTTATTATTACACGTATACAAGAAAGCTGCAATTTCATACACTAACAATACCATATACATAATGTGGTACATAATACGTTTACCAAGTATTCAACTATTCAAGCACTGCATGTCTATGCAATATGCACAAGTGGCACTGTCGCAGCATCATTTTTATCGCGAATTAAACGATTACAATTATTATACACGTTCACTTGTGGACTATAGTGAAAACGACTGTACGCGAAATAAACGTCATAATAATTATTATAATATGCTTGCGTATAAATTCGTTACATAATTACATTTTCGACGAAACGAACTTGCATTAATGATATTTGTATAATATAATTCAATATTGTATTATTATATAGTCATCGAAAGTAGGTATGTATATAAATACATATGAAAACGAAAGGTATATCGAGTAATATTCATGACGGTGCACGTTAAACACCGGTTTCTGTTTAGCGTATGTATTATACGTAAATGGAACTCGTGTAAATAATATTATAATCGGAAAGGGGATCCTTTACGAGGCGCACGCGTGCCAAAAACGTGTCTGCCGTTCGCCCCGTGCTCGAAAGACTGCACTATTTGTATTATATTTATACATTATAATTTATATATCTTGCATAATTATCATCAAACCAGCCGTTTGGACATGGTTTGGACGATATTTTTTTTTTTTTTTTTTGGAAATTGTACCCGCCGCTGCACGCTGTTTACATTACATTTTCCGGTCCGTTTTACTGCAGTACGACGTCTAATTTAATGAAACGAACTACCGTGTAATTTTATACATCACGGGCCATCATATATCGATACGAGATCGAGATAGTACGCGATATAGTTGAACAAATAATTAATGACAAACCATTCGGTCTTGCATAACACCCATATGGTCCGGAGGTCTATATATAATATAATATATTATACGTATAAATAGAGAAAATGCTGAGGCCGACATGAGGCGTGTATGTTTTATATTTAGAGATAAAAAAAAAAAATAACCATCAGTAACGCCTTAACGAGCGGCAGTATAATATTATTAGAGTGTGCCAAATTCGAACGAGACCACCGTGATGTCATGTGTATTCAGTGTATGAGGTTATTTATAAATGTGTATAGTATAATAATATATAATATTATCTATCCATTGAAAAATTATCATCACGATAAGTCATCGAAACGCCATTCACATAGACCTTCCGCAGATAAGATTATTAAATATAATAACAAACATATCGCGATTGCCATTTGAACCATATATAAAAACAGGGTACATCGATTAAATGTATGTAAAAAAAATAAACCTTTTTAGAAAGTATATTATGCACTGGGTATATAATATGTACAGTATGTGACGCAAATACATTTTCTAAACAAATATTATAAATTGCATTGAAAAATGCACTGAACTTTTATGCGGTTATTTCTGCGTCATCTAAACAAATTACGCCAAAAAAAAAATAATATAATATTGTGTTTAAAATCAAAAACATTTATTTTTTTCGTTGTTTATAATATAGGTACAGTGAGAGAATCACAAAAGAGAAAACACGTTTACAAGACCCAAAAAGTTTGAAACTAAACACAGGACCAATAAGGTATATTATATTATTACCTATACTTATTTACACGTTATAGACACGTTTTACGTTTAAATTAAAATAAATAATATATTATGATTTATTTAAGGAAAATATGCATCTTTTATCGTCAACACAATATTAATGGCAAGGTATTAGCGTAAAAAAAAAATAAGTCATAACATGGGTCACGGATAACGGATAATAATATTTATATAATAAAAATCTGTACGGTTATTACTTTCTTGTAGATATTCAATTTTCAATTATATAACGCCACCCTCCTCGTATATACGTGTGCTGGCAGCTGCCGTTTGCCCCATGCTCAGCCACCCAACGACAGAGTCCCGTAATTTTCCTTAATTATCAACGTTTTATTATTTCTTACAATGGCGTTGTAATGAATTATGAATCAGACTATTATTTTCGCAAACGGTGTTTGTCATTGCATTAAATTTGTTTGTATGTAACTTGTGTACATACAATAGCCACCCACGTGGCCGCGTGGGACACGGGTATTGGATATTATTTGGGTAATTGGGCACGCCATAATATATAATATGAAGATTTGACAATTTTCTTGGCCATATATAGAAGAGGTGCTGATTCAACGAGTTTGGACTCATTATTATAATCCAATCAAAAGCCATTTGTATTCATATATATAAAACGTGGTATTCGCATGTTGGAAATAATCCCGTTCAATGAGCATCGATTTTTTTTTTTATGTAACGAAGCTATTATTATATATATATATTGTGGACGAAATCGAAATCAGTGTGCTACAAAACTTAAAAACGATGAGCTGAATATGTGTCCGATACCTACTTTGTCGCGGTAGTCAGTCGTCCGATTATTCAGGCCCAACAATTTTACATTAAAACAATACTATATATATTACATATAGTATACAGTGTCTATGAAACTCTATTTTTGCGTAATAACATTCCTATAAGATAAGTAACTATACTTACATGAGACATGAGTAGTATATAATGTTACGACAACTGTAAGTTGGAATTGTTAGATATTCTTTTCCCGTGATAAGCGATACCATACGTCATATTACCAAAAAATAAAAATAAATAAATAAATAAACACAAATTTTTCATTCCGAGTTCTCGATAAGACAAAAAAAATTTAATTGTGCTTTGTCGTTATCTATGTTACAGTTACAATTTTTTTCTTCTGTTCTTAACCTTACCGTTAGCAAAATCGTGCTATACACTATAGGTATTTATACTATATAATTAATTTCACAAATACTCGAGTATTTATCGCGGCGTATCATCGCGACAGGCGACGTTCAGAAGGAAAAAGATGACTATTCTACATTATTATAATATCGTATATTATTATAATGAATTTAATTGTAATCCCGCGTTTTTGTCGGACGATACGATACGCGCTTTAGTCTATAATAATATATAATATGTACCTATATAGAGATAAACCGTTTCGTGAATATACGGTGTGTGTATGCGCCTTTTATATGCCCATCACACGGTATAAGTCATGATTTATCGTCGATAAAATATACATATGCGTGGCGTACCTATACGCTATATAATATGCACTGTACATAAACGGCCTGTATATATTATCATTTTTATTATAATATAAATTTATATCATGCATTGTATACCCATGCGCGCGAGATACGATTGTCCGAATTTGTCTGTTTTCTTTTCCTATACACACATATAATATAGGTACGCTACGGTGTACAAAAGTACCCCATTCGAATGTAAATGAGACAATAACAATAATAATCATAATATAAACGTTAACGAGAAGGAGAAGAAGAAGAAGCAGCAGCAGCAGCAGCAGAAGAATGAGAAGTATAACCCTATCTGTACAGTCACAGGTTCCAGTCCCGTATAATAATGTATATAGTCGCGTATCGATCAGCAATGATTGGCGGGTCAAAAGAACTGTTATACCTCATGAGGTAGGTTATATGCACCACCACGATGTGTAACGTATAGCATCTACGTTCGATATCGTCGGGATCATCGTTGACGAGCGAGTCAGATGGAAAACGTATTATTATTATTGTCGTCGTCGTCGTCATTCCCAAGGAATATTATTAATATATTGTTGTATAAGATATATTATATTATTATTATCATCCGTCAAAATAATAATGCTGTCGTGTCGTCGACGGGTGTTTTATTCGACTTTAATATGTGCGTCGCTGCATTTGTTTAGTCCTTTCACGTCTATAAAATAATATATTATAATGCTGTACGGTGTTTATTATATATGTATATGTCCGTTTATTATATGAAAATCGTACCGAAAATCGTCTCATTGGTTGTGCGACGACACGTTCGGCGGTGTTGTGTAGGTAGCCGGTAGGTATTGTATACGTGTATAGTGTGTTCCAAATGTTCCAATAATCTCGCATCGTTCATTAATATTTTCAAAATTAGTTTTAACTGCCAAAAGACCTAACCTATGTTATTGTTATACATAAAAGTCAAAATATTCAACTTAAAGATTAAGCATTATCCCGAGATAATTTGTTTTATTATGGTAATAATAGGTTATATACCTATGACTTTGTGTTAAAAAAATAATTAAATTTATTAAATAAATCAACAATTAAAAGCTCTTATAATAAGTTAAAATTAAATATTTAAATTTAAAATCGTGCATATAATACATACTTTTAAAGTTTATTAAAAATATTAACATTGAATTAGTTTGTTTTAAAAAAGAAAATAACTTGATCAGACTCGATTTTTATTAAAAGCCATGTACTGATTTTGACAGTAAAAAATACTTACATTTATGGTTTACTTTTAGATGTACCTATCATAATATAATATTATTTTATCACCTACTCCGCACTGCTGAAAAACCGAGAATTATCGAAAACATTCACTCGTCTCATAAATAATCATATGACAACACCCCAGACGAGTAGACGTCACGGACATACGGAACACCCTGTGTAGATATTATACTATAATGTAGTATAATATTATAATATAAACGTACCTACGGGCCGCGTAGGTACACATATATTTATATGATTTAAGATATAACACGTCGATCGTACGCCACCGGTTCGTGGACGGATCGCGTCGTGGGTTATCGGGACGACCGATCTGGGGCGCATTATGCAAACGCGCGCGACACACGACGCGGACAGGGACCGGTCCTGAGCCGCCACCACCACCGCCACCAATCGTATTTTATCACGGATACTGTAATATATGTATGTATATTGTATTATAATATTATGCGTATACAAAATATGCGTTCGTTATCTTATCGCATCGCATCTGTTACGTGAGCACTAAGGAGAGAAAAACGAGAGAGAAAGAGTGCAGAGAGAGAGTGAGAGGACGAAAAACCTACCCGAAGAGAATGTTTAATATTATTACGCGTAGAGATACGCCCGCGCCACGCTCATATATAATATACACTTATTATATAGAGAGATATACAATATACGGGAGGTCTGCATCTGTCGTTTTCGACGGATGGTCTCGGAGATCGGTCGGCTGTATCATTTTACACGGTTCGTTGGGCTTTTCTGTCCTAGAGACTATGCGTATACGGGCTGATGGCAGTAGGCGGTTTTCGTCGTACATTATGTATATAGTTGCAGGTCCCTAGAACGATAGCGTGTACGTAATGCATTAGGGCCTAATCAAGAGCTTGAATTATGGCGGTAAAGCTCTCTGTCTGATAAAACAATTTTGCGAGGGTTATTCAAATATCGATTTCCTGCTTCTCGATGTTTATAAAAGCACACTATAACGTTTATCTAACATGATTTTAGTGTTCAAGAGACATGATATTATTCAAGACATAATTGCTTGAAAAATATTTGTTAATATATCTCAAATATAGTTCATTTTATATAAGTGAGTAAATGAATTGTGTATTAAAACGACCTAATGAAATCAAACTATTATGTTTTTACTTTAATTTTTAATAATAATTGTGTATGAAACCTCGAAGGAATGACCATGCCTGCAGAAGGGAGTTGTAAAGGAGAAGATGAACTTCGTCTTCTCTATATGTGAGTATTTCGAGGGGCTTCAATTCTTCTTCCTCAGATGTTACCCTTATAATTACCCTTACCACTGACCAGTAACATCTAGGTGGCTATAATAATAAGCAGATGTTATAACACCTCAATGCTCAGAGGTTTGAGGCACCAAATATATTATAGTCATTAGTCTTAGAATTTATAAAGTGTCACAAACGAAATAGGTAGTTTATACATAATGAGTAGAATTAGGATGTTGATGACTTTTGCATTTTTTTCCTTTGATCTAATACAATGATATCTTGACTAAAACTGTATTTCATTCTTCCTTGATACAAAATATAAGACGTCGACGTATTTTATTTGAAAACATATCAGTCACATTTTAACTGCACAGTGCCACAGTGTAACGGAAGGTCGGTAAGCAAAATAACAAACTTCTTATTTTTATTCAGAAATAATTTTTTACTATAAATTAAACTTAAAATTTAAATGTTTACTAACTATTATCTATTGACATTTTTTCAATTCATATTTTAAATTACTCCGACACATTATTATTCATTATATGTATTAATAATTATTACTTTTAAATTAAATTAATTTCACTTGTATTAAGTAAATTTGTTTGATCAATTTTTGAGACATTTTTTGAAGTTTTAGAGTAATTTTGATTTTTTTAGGATATTTTTATACGTTTTTTAGGTCATCAAAATTCTTACTATATAGTTAGTACTGTTATTAGTTAACAATTAACAAAATGTTAAGCATTGTAATTGAAATTGATTTAGGAACTAGGAAACTTGCCCTCTTAACTTAAAATCCTAGTTATCTCTATGACTGCAGGGATAGCGAGGATTGAAGGATAATATATTAGATATTAGAAGATTTAAAATATATATATTTAAAATAAAATACGATGTAATAAGTTTACGGTATAGTAAAAATATATACAATAGAGCATAAAAAAGAGACTATGTTTTTTTTTTTTTAAAGGTTTTATTTCTGATGTCATAGTCGATTTTTTTAACATCTCTGCCTCTGAAATACCAATTATAATCTTCACGTCACGGGAAAAATACATTTATTGTATGACATAATATATTTAAAATATGTTATATTATACAGGTAGTATAGTATTAAGTGTTATTTAGGTATACTAAATAGTGTCATAGGTGCCTAATCAATGTATAGGTTTGATTTGGTAACATAGTATTTTGATTTATTTATTAAATAATTGTTTGTTGCAATTTAGAAACTTGATATTTTCAATGATATCCTCCGTCGTGTAGGATGTTTTTTTGTTATGGTCGCCTCCATTCACACAAAATAAAATTCTTATTAGAGTCGTCAAAAATATTTTTCAAACTAAATTCTCTTAATTAATTATAGTATACACGAGTATACATCATTTTTGGCGTGATATCACCAAAGATGATTTGATCAATATAATATAATATTATTAATATAGTTATTGGCCCTGCAATATTTTCTTTACAGACAGGCATCGTGAATCAGACGGTTAAGACAATCACACGCAGTCTGCGGAGAGTTACACACTGCGTAACATAAAAACCTAATATACATGTATCATACAAATCGCCTTTTCGAGAATTATTTTTCATCATCACCATCGGGCATCGACTGTATAAGAACACCGGAAACAAACTCGCGGGGGACATATTCTTGACCGATACACTTTGGAAAACGGGTATGGCGTACAAAAACCTTATACTTTGTAATAATACTATCTTATCTATACGAGTTTCCGTACACGCGAATGCTGTTCTCGATTACAATACGTTTTTAAAACTATCTACGTTTCAAAGATCCTTCCATTCATCGTTCATTTAATAATAAATTACCTACTAAGTATTATAAGGACAATATTATATTATCTCAATTTTATTATAATATGACCATTACCGTAGAATGATGTGAATAGTTCAGTGGTTAGATTAACATTAATCTAAATGTTTTGAAAACGTCATTGTCACATTTTGCATATAAAATATAAGCATATACTTAAACGTTTCTAGTTCACGGTGATCACTAATAATACTTTTTAATCGTTATTCTTCTTTTAAATATATATAAGTCCGTCCAAATTTAAATTTCAAATTGTGCTTATATATATTTTGTTCATGGGTGTAACTTGGGAATTTTTTTTTTGGGGGGGGGGGCAAACTAATTTATATCGATATACCGTATCCTTTAAGATACTCAGAGACTAAATGTACCCAATAAATACATTTTGCAAAAATATCAAGGAGGTCAGTTGCCCCCTATCGCTCCCCAGTTTACGCCAGCTATATATTTGTTGGCTACATTATGGAGTATTAATGAACAACTTTGTATTCAATTTTAAAATTTTCAAATCTTAGGTATAAATGTAAACAATTTATGAAATTTAAGCTACAAAATAATTTGCAAATTTTCGTGATTTTGACGAATTTTATAAAAAAAATTGTTCGTCTAATTTTTTTTTTGTCATTAATATTTTTAAATTATTTTTATTAAAAAAAAAAATCAACAATTAAAAAAAGTAATACGTAATATATACATTCTGTGTTTTATTTTCTTAAAAAAATTATTTATGTCAACATTGTCAACCAAGCTTTTATGAAATAAAAATGTATACCTAACTAAGTGTACAAGCTTACTAATATAATAATATGACTGTTATTGTTGTCGAAATGTTTGATACCATTTCCAGCTGAGTTATAAATACGTACTTACTAATATTTTGTATTTGAATATCTAGTAAAATAAATATAACATATCTTCATCAAGCAATAAGCACGCTTTAATCCTCGCTTATCAACCATATGGTACCATATTTTGTATCCTTTTATACTTCTTGTAAAATATACAAAATGTGAAAATAAATTACAGGATTTTTTTAAAATATATTTTACAGCCATTAATAATTTATTGGTTTTAAGCTAATCTTTTACAGATATAAATGCACATTTAAAATACTATACTTATTAGTTATTATATAATATGTATTTGTATTACTTTTATTTATTTTAAAAGATAAAACTACCAATCCTTTATCTCGACGCAGCTGGTCGTTGTTGATTTTATGGTAGGTATATAATATAATATACATACATGTATTAAAATTAGAAAAGCAAAAGAACGCAAACACACAGATGTTTTGCTCGAGTCAAAAATAAAGCAGATCTCCACAGGAGATTACCGTATTATGATTACCGTCATAAAACCATATTGGTTAATAATAATTGATTTGTACATGAAAACACATAAACACTAGACTGGAGGGCCTTTGCGTTCACACTCGAAATGGTTTTAATGGTCTCATATTATATAAACACAATCGATATATGACTATATAAGCCGATGATATGCGGTTCATTGACTCGGATGATAATTTTCCTTTTTTTTTCTATAATACGTATACAGACAATGAACTGTAAGCGTCGGACTTCCGTGTCTATCGGAAGTGCACATTAGAAAATAACTAGGAATTAATTATGCGTCTAAACATAATATACCATATGGTTATTATTATAACGATAAAAACTGCATCCAGCAAACTGTATACATTATCGTTATTCAAAATACTCGTGTTTTGAGTATACCATAATGTAATGTATACATAATAGATACGCATTTACGTACATACGATGACAAGAGTGTGTAATATGAATGATAAAATTAATTATACAGTTTGCACTTTGCAATTTTATTATTATGTACAATGTACATATTATAGTAAGCAGACATACGAAACGCAATCGCGAAAATCCATTCATCATATTATTTTACTATAGCTGAGTACCTACGTAGACATTGGTAGGAATGGTTTTTTTTTTGTTGTTGTTGTTTAAAGAACTGTTGTCAAACTGCAATCGGATATTGTTGCAACTCATTGAAAATATTTTAGTAAAAAAAAAAAAAATACATTTGATATTGTAGGTTTATATTATATAGTTGTATCGTAAAATTTTATTGTTCAACAATCAACATTACTTTATCATTTTTTTATTTTTCAACTTTTTTTTTACCAACTCATTATTTCATGATATTGTTCACCGTTTGTAATAACAATAATGCTGTGTGACATTAATTAGTAATAATGGGTTCTGTCATATCATAATAATTATTTTCTTTTAAATCGTCCTTTTATTTTAAAAATATTTTTTTTTCATCCGTTAAAAACAAACCTACATGGGCTATATGGCTATACCGGTGCATTTTTTAAATTATATAAAGAACGTCGGAATCTTGTACTGAACCATACGTACATTGTATAAGATGAATTTTATATTTTATTGAACATTCAACTATAATTTATATGAATACTGGATAACAATTATTTTACAAATTGTGATCACACCACGTTCGTGACCATTATTATACAATAACGAGTTTTCAAAAGAATAATGTTATTACGTACGATGCACTTATATGTACTCTTCACCCCTAGCTGTTTTGTACTGCTTTATAATAGTATATAGCACACGCAGTACCTATGTAGCTGATCGTAACGACAACATTGATGGAAATGGCACATGCCATGGTCGCATTGTTATAACTTATAATATATACTTGTAACACTACACTCTACATAATATAGACTCGTATAAACTGACGCCTGATATAATTTTTGAAATCCATGTGTAGTTTCAAGATAAAAACATATCATATTATACGCATATTTTATAACGATAAGCGTCCTAGTCTTTAAGGTCCTTTCTTATATAATACGTACTATGCTGAACTACACACTATCTTCTAAGACTATAAATGCACTTGTACTATGCACGTTCGTGTGTAAAAATTTAAATCTTATAAAACGACTACCTTCTATTTCATCTATATAGATATAGTATATCAAATATCAATTATCAATATAATTATACTAATACGGCTATATACACACAGAGTATAATAAAATATATACCTAAACTAAATTTATTGTTTTCATTCTGCAGTGGTCTAAATAATATTTGTAAAATATAATTTATTCTTAGATTACTGGAATCTCAATATGGTGTATAAGCCTATATGACTGATATGAGAGCTTAAAATTTCAGGATTCAAGGATTTGTATAAATACGTTGCAAATATTTATACATATACCTATTATTTATATATTTAGGCAGTAACTCAGAAGAATCTTGTAATGTTTTATTTATTAAAACATTAGCTGTTATAAATTTTCCACGATAGTTTCAACTTCCTAAAGTAATTTTATAAGCATACGATCATATCTCATTTTTGTATATGATAAAACTATTAAAAATAAAAAAAATCGACACGTTATAGCCGGTTTTGGACGAAGGGCTTCTGTATAAAGTCTGTCGAGTCTCGAGATTCATTGGTTTCCGATTGACAAAAACACCAAACATATTGAAACTTTTTAAGCACTCCGACTACCCTCAAAAAACATGTAAGTAAAATGTGATAATAAATAAAATTGTTAAACCAATAGGTATTACACCATATACACTGATATAAATCACGATGCACTTGAAAATGATTATATTTATTTACAACTCCTGAACAAGAAGGCTAGTCCTGCCTGTGGTCGTCAATAAAAAAAAAAAAGGCTATGAGTGGATAAGACCCCCACACGCACCACGTGAATATATCCCTGCCAAATATTGAAATAGAAAATCTGCATTTAATAAAACCACAACATAAGTATTATCCCACACAATTATAATGATAAAATCCGACAGAAAATAACATGTGCTAAAGGCTAAACTTACAAAGAAATATTAAATTTAAATTTTAGAAACACGTTATTGGCGAGGTGCAATACTCGAATAAAGTTTTATGAAGATAACCCCTGAGCTTTCCTATTGTTTTAAGAATGGGCTACCTACATGTTTAATATATTAATATGTTCAGTCCACTAACTTTGTTCAATAAGTCGGTACGTGCTGCAGTTATTTAATTTATTTGTTAGACTTAAAACAATGACATAATGACCCACACTATAGGTACATAAATAATAATACACCGACGACTATTTGCACTTTTTTATACATACGTATAGGTACATAATACACGCATACGTAAACGTAATGTAGACTATGTTCGTATGCGTACACGTATAATAATACAATAGTGGACCCTTAACGTAATTAAAATTAACTGATGTTGGCCCTTTGACGATATATTATATGTATATATATACACACACGCGCAAACACCTTTCGTCGATATACCACCAGTTTTTCACGACTGGGCTATTATTAACCGACCCTCATGACTGGGTGTTTTTTGGTCTTATTTTTAAAACGGCCACATGTTCATTCTCCGGTCTCCGGTGCATATAATATACAGGCCACTTGAGACGCACGTCAAAATCTCGAACCACATTTGCTATTGGAGGGGAAAAATTATAAAGCCGCGTTTAATTAGACGACCCACGCATGAAGTGTGCACACACACACACACATCTTTTAACTATAAATGTAATGTACGACAATTGTATATAATGTTGTACGTCTGTTTGAAATAACACATTATATAATATATAGATAACCAGTGGTGTATTTTCAATTTTTTTCTGGGGTCAAACAATTTTTTTAATTTTACAATTTCACAGGTTAGAATAGTATACTCGAGTATGAGTACAAAATTGTTTTTTAGAGATATTAAAAATGGCATGGCCGACTTGAAAAATTATCTTTTTTAAAAACGATTTTGTTCAATTTTCAAGTACAAAATTTAACCGCTTTTTTTACTAAATTCGTCCTAAATTTCATGTAGTAAAAGAGAATCTTTACTGTAAATTGATAATATTACCAATATTACCAATGCATTAAATATATTCTAAAAAAAAAAAAAATCGTAAATTTTACAAAAATAAATAAATATTTTACTGAATAAAATGTTAATATACTTTTTTCAGAAATAATATTGAAGTAATTTTAATACATCAAAATACATATCTTTGGCACTAGGATAGGTATTACATATAAATCGATGTCAAACAAAATGCAAGATAAACAGATACGTCTACAGATTGATATCCAAAGTTTGTAATCCTAAATGTTCCGGAAGTTTGCCACCTTAAAAATAAAAATAAATACCTAATACTATATTTACATAATATATTATTCATTCAATGTATAATATATATAAATGTACTATTGAGATAGTAACAGTTTTTTTAATTTTTAATTTTTTTTTTTTTATAGATTTCGAGTGTACATATTGTACGGAGAATGATAACATTATGTACTACGACATATTATTTCGAGTACCTATAATATTCATTTTCATTGATCGTTCATTTTGTGAGAGAGTAACTGCAGAGCTCATGTTTTTGACCATCAAAATTCGTATTTTATGATCGTATCAGTAAGTGTTAACTGTTGATTTTGCGATTAAATTTAATAATTTACCTATTATTATTTATATTGCATCAAAGTAAAACCATTTATAGCTTATATTTTCATTATTTCAATTTGTATTGACTTTTTAGGTAGCTAAACATAAGTTTAGATAATTTACAACCCTGTTGTACCCGTCTATTGTAGTTACGGTTGTTACTTTGGTTAACAAGGCTAGAGATGTTGTTCTTAAATTTATTATTATTATTACTGCAATTGAATAGATGAATGATTTTAATCGGTTATTTTAAAAGTAAATTAACACTAGTCAGTCTTAAAAATTAGTTACTCGAATAATCTTAAAAACGTTCTGTCAATTCTGTTGTATTTATTGCATTGATTAATTATTGTTTCTATACATACAAATATACTAAGTAGGTTTTTATAATATTTTTTCTGAAATTGTACATGGAATTATAGTTTGAAATATATTTCGGAATCTTTAGTACTCTAACAGAGTGGATTTTTCTAAATTTTTAATTTATATTATAGTTATAAAGTAAAACAAATACATTTTTGATAGACATTTATTTTTATGGAGTAAGTAGATTGTAGGATTATTTTTTAAATTTATTTAAATATTATTTTCAAATACATATTTCTAAAAATTAAATAGTGTTTTATTGTGGTATCTTATAAATATTTTATTTTAAAAGTATACACGAGTAATTACTTTAAAAAGTAATGTTTATAACACTGCCCGCATACAGAATTTTTGCCGTACACGCTGCATACAAATATAATATAATATTATTATTATTATTATACATACATAATTACAACCGTAGATAAAATATACGACGTCTTTGTGAACATATATATTGTATATACACATATACATTTCAGCTGACGTTTTATTTAAAAAAAATTTTTTTAGTGTACTCCTTTCACTGCACCCCATTAATACTAATCTGCCCCTTTTAAGAATATGCAGACATGCTGCATGTATATAGGAAAAAAAACAAGAGTACGTGCGTTTACATATATCGAGTGCGGTAAAATATTGTACTGACCCTCCGAAGTCCGGTGCAGTATATTTTATTATTATTAATATATGTATAGTTCATTAATACCGATTCACGATTTTTCGTTACCCTAAAAAAGAGTATATTATACAGAAATTTTTGACGGTTATTAGACACGGTCTCCCAACCCTTTATGTAAAAGAACCTAAAAAATAGAATACCCCCGTGTATCACGGTGTACCTCTATGCGTTTCGAATCTTGGTCCCCCGTTGCAAACACTGCATGTCCACGCTCGGACATCGGACTCGCGTCCTCCGACGAACAATAAAATAATAATAACCAGATAGCTGGTAGTCGGTATATAGGTGTTAGGTAGGTCGGTGGATACCTATATACTCACCGCACGTACATCTAATAAACACCGTGCGGACACCATTATAACATTATATTATATACAATAAAAAGTATATTATTATTATAATAAAGTTGCAGTGAATAACTCAATTAAGAGGTCTGTGTGTATACAGTGCATAATGACGTATACGTAGGTTATACGTGATGCATATTATAATAATTTCAGTACAACAGTATAGCACAATAAAATATAATGTCCACGTGTTCGGTGTTCAGAGTAGATACAAATGTGTATAATATAATAATAATATTATAAAAACGACGGTGCTTGGTGCAGCAGCAGATGCAATTTGCGTTTGCCTAATATACCTTAGTGCTATATTGTTGTATTACTATTTATTGTTATTATTATGCATGTTATTTACTCGTATATGTATATAATACAGCACATTTGTTTTTTACAATATTGTAATTTTTTCTCGTCAGCGGTGGCACGTTTTATTTATAAATAATACGCACAGCGCGCTTTATTATATAAATAAATTTTTATATTTTACACGTACAATTTAAATAATAATATAATATGATATTCGTATCGTTTATAATAAATATGTGTTTTATCGTCGGTGTTTATGTTGTTACAATAATATAATATTTGTATTGCGTTTCTCGTTGTTATCGTATGACCGTTAATAAAACATAACACAATTTACATTTGTCCTATTTACGAAACACTGATTTAATTTATCACATATTTTTTACGTTAGCTATACATGAATAATTTTTTAGCTCATTTACATTATTAAATCTGTAAAATTATATAATATTCATATTTTGTTTATTTAGAACCAGGTACACGAGTGCAAACGATAAATATATCAAACCCACGGACCAGACAACTTTTGCACTTTATTTTTTACCAATCTAAAAAACAAAATTACATAAATAAGTGAAAATAATATATTTATATTTTATTAAAACAGTTAAAATAATGTAAAAAATTAAAAATAATCGAATACAAGGTTACAATTCAAACATTTAAAAATATTTTGCCATGTTAAACATTATATTTTATTAATAATATAATAATATGTACCTTTATATATTATATAACTACTTTATATATAGATAAAATAAAAAAACCTAGCTTGCATTTTAAAGCCTTTCGAATAAAATAAAAAAGAAAAGTTTAAAGGAGAATAAAAGTGTAAGTGTTGAATTAACGTAAATATTATTATGTCATTGATTTAGTTTATTGATAGTGAATGTATTAAATTTATTCCGAGCGTAGGAAAGAACATTTTTTCAAACCTTTGTTGCTAGTATGAGACTGCATTGAACTCAAGCAGCAGTCAAGCAACTCCATATTTAAAACCCTATTTTCACCTATGTTCACGG
The DNA here is from genome assembly GCA_009835225.1 of Aphis craccivora. Classification (NCBI taxonomy): domain Eukaryota; kingdom Metazoa; phylum Arthropoda; class Insecta; order Hemiptera; family Aphididae; genus Aphis; species Aphis craccivora. The sequence continues at coordinate 52,920 of VUJU01000127.1, read as the reverse complement.
GAAATTACTATTAAGCATAGGTTTACATAACCACTCGTGTAATCACTTCTGTGGTGTACGCCTCCGGTGTTATAACGTATAAATGTTTTGATGAAATCTCATTTTTTACACTTTCCTGGTTTTGTTATACTTAACGCGAACCCTTTTGTTTATATATATATGAATACACAACTGTGCACCGAATAAAGTAAATAATAATAAAAAAAAATTTGAATAATTATAGGTACATTAGTAACTCTGCAGTGTGTCAGTATAATATATACCTACACCAATAAGTATGCTTAACGTATTATACGTTGTATAGTCTGTACCAATAATGAAACCGTTCTTGATCGTTTATAATAAGCTATTTAACTTGTCGGATATCACGACTTGGTGGGCTCATTATGTCGTACAGGAATTATTTCACGCTCAGATGTAACATTAATACTATTATATTATATACCAGTCACCAAGTACTCCCCGCTGCCACGAATAAAAGATGCGCGTTGTGTATACTTGACAATGCGACACTTAAAAAATAATAACCGTCGTGGGAATGTAGAACACTTATCATTTATTTATTATAGTTTCAGCTGTTCAAGTCCATGTGCATCATGTTGATATTGGAGGAAATAACGGAATGCTATAAATAGACGTAGGCACCTAAAAAGTAAAATATGAAAGTGTTAAAAAAATAGTGATTTAGTCCTTTATATAAATATATACATTATAGTATTATACTATACATATACCAGATATACCTACTTATAAATTGTATATAGGTATGTGAGTATGAGTGTGTGTGTATGTGTATGTGTATAAATAGTCTGTATATGTAAAAAGTTTTCCCACGTAAAAGATGTCCTTCGACTTCCTATCCAAGAAGGAGGTGCGGCCAATCACTGCGCAGCAATCGTGCTGTATTATTAGAAACTTCAACGCCCAATTATTAGAAGTGGAACCGACTGGAGTCATCTAAAGTGTCGACAGTGACAGGGGCATTGATCTATTACATTATATATTATGTACTCCGAGGAAAGCCTATAGTCCTGTGAATATCTTGTAGAGATAACCATCTTTTCGGTCTGCTGTGCTCAATTATTACAACAAAAAGTGATTATTATGTAATAATATATATATATATATTTAATAACACATACTTATTTATGCACTATACATTACCCCCTAAATCACAATCGTACTAGTATAAATCTTTTAGCTAATTAGTAGTTAATAATAATTTTATTTACTAATTTATAAAACCACCTGCTCAAAATAAAAACACCCAAATATCAAGTCAGGTATAGATGCATTTCATGTTTAAAGCAAGTCTGATGTTCGATTTATATGTATACCTATATTATAATATATGTAATGTGTATACTGGACATATTATATAAATGGTTAGGTTACTTGGATATTTCTAGTAGACTTAATTTAGCATATTCGATAGTCCACTTATTATTATAATGTTTAATTTATTAATTTAATGACTTACCTATAATATACTGATAATATTTTATTTTAATATCAATAAAAATAGAAAAAAATCACGTGAGGTATACATATATACTATTATTGCAGGATCATACAAAATTTGAATTAAAAACCAGGACGATCCTATGTAAATAAATTTAAATAAATTATTATAATGTATATACACAATTAGTTTGTGTATCCGCTTAAAACATAACATAGTGTATTGATCATATTGTACGCGTCAAGCTCTGTTGTTTTGCTGCAGCGTGTGTCCGACGAAGCGCTAGAAAGGTACATAATATACGTATACAGCCAAAAACTGCACACCGGATATCCTGTCCAACAAACCAAAAACAATACTTTTTTTCGGACACGTATGCATAAACACACACACTCAATTCAAATTATCAATCCGATACAACATAAACATTGGATAATGATCCAATACTTGTACACATCATAATATATAAAGCATGCCTATAGTAGAATAAAACCTGTTGATTACTATACACGCGTTATAGGAGTGTTTTCATTGTCACGGGGCTAAAAAAAAATCACAAAACGATTTGGTCTATGGGAAAATAAATAGGAAATGTCGACTACGTTTGTCGGACCATGACTTATGTTTTTATGCATGAGAGAAAATAACGTTATGAGAGTGTTGGGAAAAAACTTTTCTTTTTTTTTTTAATTGTTGTTACTAGCTAGGTGATGTAGATTTTTAATGTTTCCTGTCCAAAAAATCCGTTCACGTACCAACACTTAAATAGCTTAACACTGATGGATAGTGTTGAATTTATGCTTTTAAACTATTTATTCAGTATACCATATAGGTATAATGATTTATTTATTAGGTTATATCATGTAAAATATTTAATAATAACTATAATAAATATACATATAATTACATTGAGAGGACGTAATACTCACATAAGTTGTATCCACCTTACTAATTTACACATGCAAATTTAAAATCAGTTTTACAATTTTAAAATGTTGATAACTTGCATTTGAACTAAAATATCTAAAAAAAAATACTTATGTGTGAAACTGTAGGATAATATTCTAACCTTTAAAACTAAAGTACACCATGAAAACGTATTCTACTGGACGTAAAATGTACCATGTTATACCTATAATTAGTTGGTTATATACTTATATACCTTATTAAGACAACACATGCGAATATGCGATTATAACGTACTCTTAATAAAGTTGATAACATAAAATAATTATTTGTATATAAATTTTGTATCTACCTACAGAGGTAACGAAACAATAACTATCATCTCGATGTTGTTACAAATTCACTTTTATAGTTTTATAAATCAAAGTACAAGATTCCGAATGAAAATTAGTTCAAACTGTTTGTTTTACACTTTATCGCTACACAATTACCGAGCTGTATTATATTATGCCACAAGGTTATTTAGGAACAGCGAGAATAACTGATAAAAATTGCTACCTAATGTGTATTATTATAATAAACGTTTTACTTGGATAAGCCAGCAGGTTGCGCAAAAACATAGAGGTATACACTTAATTAAAATGAGAATTTAGTTTGCTAACGTGATAATATTATTTTTATGGTATAGATATATATATATACAGAAAACTATAATATGACTAGAATAATATAAATATTTAATGTTAAATTAAATATTTTCCCTGTATGTCAATAGGTACAATAGTATAGTACAAAAAAGTCAAACTAACAAACTGTACTCAAATATTGTGGTGTTAAAATAATCCCATAGATTGAATCCCCAGACGGCTAGACCCCTACAATAAAATGTGAAGATAAGTAACCGTGTATTATGCGGTTATGCCGACAAATTAATAATTTTGTTTACATTTACATTTTGTAGCAAAAAGTTATACACATACGTGCCTTTTAAACGTATATAATATAGTTGATTATACGCTCGGAGATTGCTAATGATGAATATAATATTATATTTATTATTGCGGTAAACATTTTATAGTTTGCCGACACGCAGCAACATGATTAAATTAATATTGATATGGTAAATGGCAATTATACACAGTAATATTATATGTAGCCTATATCGCTATATGTAGTTCATTAGTTATTGTTTATTAGTTGTTAGTTATATTATTACTATTGGGTATAACATATTTTATTATAATTTATACCGACCTAATCTTTAAATAATACAAATATGTTGTGTAAACATCAATTTAATATACGTTCACTGTTCGCATACAGGTATAATGCGTATATTTCACCACGTGCAATCTCACTGCTTATATATATATACATAATGTACATCGTATGTGTTTTGTAAAAAAAAAAAAAAAATGAGACTAAAGGTATATATACAATTCAGAGTTGAACGTAGAGTTTTATAATCATATTATAATATTCAACAATAGTAAATTTATCATCAAACTTGTAGAGTTGTGGCCGACATTCGTCGACGTTATCGATGCGGCTATGATGTAACAATGATATCCCATTGCCAATTATTATTACAAAGCTCTTCCTCCATCACCGGTGTGCCGTTGAGGAAATCGAAATTCCATTGGTCTCGTTTTCGCGCCAGTAACTCCCGTTCAATTGTCATAGCCACTTCCAGAGCAGCGTTATCATCGTTGCAGGCTGCGAGGGATCGACGGTCGTCCTGGAAAAGACACCTCCTGGCAGCAGCTGCGACAACCGGTGGTGGGCGGTTCAACATCACGGGATTTAATCTTCGATATAAACCCTCTCTGAAAACACAACATCAGACTTATCAGCTATGTGATTTATTATTCAGTGAAACGGCGTTATCCCGAATATTTGTTTGCGAATGGAGTTTTGAAAGAGTTTTATCGCAAAAAAATACGTATTGTGACAACAGTATTGTATTTATACAGCAGTAAACCGACTTATCACGTACGTCGAGATTTCGGTTCCACGGTCAAATGCGTATTATTCCATCGCGGAATATAAACGTTTTCTCGGATCGCCCACAGTGTCTGGTCGTAAACGATTGTAGAACGTATTGAAACCACGAACCTTTTATACGAATATACCAAATTAGGAAAACTTTAACAAAAAAAAAATACCTTCGTCAGTAGGCGGAAAATTATACAGTATATAAAATGTGTTGTGTAGGTAGTTTAACCTTCATTTATTTAGTATTAAAAAGTAAATCTTTCCATATCTTTTTAACAACTAAAAAACGTTAATAATAATCTTTTTGTCTATATATTGTACTGTATTTGTATACTAAATACGTTTTATACACCTGTCAAGTTATCATAAAACTATATAATAGTGCACGGTTAACGTTGTGTATATAATTAAACATACTATGTTTAATAGCTTTATACAATACATAAATATAAAATATATTGGAACGACGGCATCGGGTCATTTAGTATATGTGAACGGAAATTTATAAAATTATATTTTCCACCTCAATAATTGACTCATCAATCTTTCTACTGCAATTTTAGAGATCAATAACATAGGTATATCAATAAAATTCAAATAAAGCAACTTACGAGTTCTAAAATCGAATTACTATATTTCACTACATTGCTTGCACGACCCGTCATAATATACGAGTAATATAAACACTATAAAAAATACGCGCCATCATGAACGAACCACACGATCTTTATGTATATTACATAAATTGTATATGTATATAACGGTGATATTAGGTACCTATATATACATAAGTATTCAAAAAGTAAATACTTTACATGTGAAAAACGCTATACATGTATCAGCTATTACAATATCGTAACGACCTATACTGACGTCGTACTAATATAATATAATATACTATGTTCGTCTGTTATTGTATAGACTGTTCGCCATCGCTCATCACTTATCAATTATATCAATCACCATATTATACGCATCGTATGTTACGGGACAAAAATACCACTTAAGATTATATAGCCAATAAACACACACGCATAATGTATAACATAATACAGGGATTCGAGAATAGGTCGCAAACGGAGAAAAACGACGCCATCGATCGGTATTTTTGACCCGCAGACTGGTGCAACAGACAGACCTTATTCCGAGTCTATGTCGTTGAAAATATCATATTCGGCGCTGCGATAGTATCGATTATAAATTATATTTCATATAGTACCTATAAATATTTTAAAATAAAACGGCCCGCAAAGACGTAGGTAGAATAACCTAAATATATATATATATATACCGTCTATACCTATATGTACAATAAATCACAGTATAATACCGTGTGTCTCGAATATTATTCGTTGTAATACCGAATTTGTAACAACACAACGCGTCTGCAGTGATCTTTATATTATATAATATTGTAAATATTATATAGGGTACGACGGGTACGTATTGTTATATTAAATTTGTGTTTTGTATTTCTCGTGGAAATCCGTTGGAAGTAGGATTTAACGCGAGTTAAAAAAAAAAATTATGTACGTGACATTAACGATGGTTTCGGTGCGGTGACGATGGCCAGGATTACGTCGAAAATGACCGTTTAATTGAAATTCCTGCAGACCTAGGTTTATTCCCATAAAGTCGTGCGCGCTGATGACAAAAACACCCTTCTATAATAATATTATATATTATAGTAATACTATGATCATATATTATACATATTATGTATATGTGTGTGTGTGTGTGTATACAAACCGTGACTTCTAACAGATTTATTTAAACACCGCGATTAGATATATGATGTGTCGTGGTATATAGGAGAGTAATTACGTTTATTCGTTCGCCTTCCTCGGACACGGCGAACAGCGCGCCGGCCAGTCATCCGTGGAAATCCTTGGGTACTTCCTTTTGGTAACCATCCACACAGAACGAAACCTTACAAGGTAATGCACCAGCGCAGCTCTACTTCCCCGTCACTGCATTGCGGCCATCTCCTTCTCTCGTTTTCTCTATAAATAATACATTATACACCAATGTATACCTACACGGTTTTAAGACCCAGGTAGCGGTTACTAACCGAGACATACACCACCACGTTCAAGCAACCCTATCCTGCGGTGGGCTAAACGTCAATACGACGCGACCACTAGTCACTACTGCAGCAGCAGCTGCAGTTATAGTCACACTATACTTATACTTACTGCGATATTAACATCCGAATAAATTACACGCGCACGAGCACACGCGTATAGAATAATCACGGACACACGATACGGATACGTTCGGATTAGGTAATATAATTAATACTTCGCATACATCATCATCGTGTATATGTAGTAGGTATTATGTACACTATATATGATGTCTATATCGGTAGTAGGTACTATCCGTTATAATAACGTATAGCGATTCTTTATTTAACCTTTGATTCGTTTCAGGTTTAGTCGGCTATCGAGAAAAAGTGACTATGATACATATTATGCGTAATGATCGCAATAAATTATGTTCGGTGCCAAACACACTATTGTTATCATAATAATTATTACTGCAACATTGTATGTATAGGTATCTATATACATATTACGTGCATATTAGTTGTACACACGCTACTGTACAGGAAATAAATGAATGGGATCATTATCTTAATAGGTGGTCGTGCTATTTGTCGATTACAAATTATCATTACAGTCGATATAAAGTAGATGAGCGTTATTATGATTTATATTATAATATAGTATTCCAGTATTAATATATTATTATAGGTACACGATTACAATAATATATCAATCTACAAATTTATTCATTACGTATTAATGGTTGATTTTAAAATTAAAAATGTTCACGCGTGCACATACCTAAGTTTATACGATTTTTTAATTACTTTAGTAATTAACAATATTATTTATTGTTCAAAATACCAAACTAATCTATTTACCGATCGATTCAAACGACTATAAAACTAGTAGGTATTTATCAATGCAATTCTTAATTTAAATCAGTGCTGTGCAAATAATAATACTTCTTAATAAATATTCTACGGGTACTTATAGAAATCAAGTTGTTAATTCAATAGTTAGAACTTATTATTTTTATATTATTTCTTGATTATATATTTTTTATGAGCTCAATGCAAATTGTAATAAACAATTTTTTTTTTTGTTATCAATTTAAATGCTTACAGCAGTGAACTGTGAACAACAACATAAGTTTTTCAATCATCTGAATATTATACGAATAGATACACTTTCTTTAATTGTCAGTTGCTCATTAATTTTGGTCCACGGGATGAACCTATTAATGGTAATGATAATTTTATTAGGTAGTAATAGTTACTAATGAAACAAAACGTTAAATATCATACTAATTGATTATACACACGAATAATGTATTCTGAGGTAACAATTTTAAATTAAATTGTGTCATAATCCGTGTATAATATGTTTCAAGGTGATCAAAACGAGTTACCTAGTTGGAAATTGGAAATTTACAATACCCGTTTAATCATCTTACAAATGACTGTACACAGAATATTAACATAATATCATATACGACTAATTGAAATGAAAATAGGAAAAGTATATATAATATATGTAATACGTACAGACATGTATAATTAAGCTTCTGGTGATACATGATGTATAATATTTTTTGTCAGCTGTGTTGAGAAAAGTGTTTAATCATATACGTGGGGGTAAACCGTACACGGCGACCGGACTTCTATATACGATCATTACGATCACTCGGTCGGACTCACGAATTGGACATAAAAAAAAAAAAAAAATCCAGGTAATTGCTACAGCGTGAGAAAATTACGTTTGATTGTTGTAACCGACGGATTCGAGATTCAGAGATTGTAGAAAGAAATACACCGCATACGTATTATTATGTTGTCGTGCGGTCAATGACGATACCTCGTATACGGCATATTATACATAATGTAAGCATGTACAATGACAGGGTTTGATTCGCGAAAAGATTCCCATGCGCCATGTGTGACGGAAAAAGAACGACGCTGAAAAGGGTTTCTTCGCGGCGAGGTCGGCGATTCATATAACATTTTACCTGCCCGTATATTGTGGAAAAGATCGAATTCGATTTATGATATTATTATTTTTTTTAACACGGGTAATGTATGGCGATCGTGAAACGTCATTCGGCGACCGCGGCGGTGGGCATTGAGTTATCATCACAACAATAATAATAATATATACCTGATACGTATTATAAATGTACCTAATTCGTATGACATACGGTTTATACGATTCGTGTTTTCGGTAAATATTTGGACGACATGTGGGCACGACGACCGGACACTGGTCGGTCCGGGTCCGAGCGCGTAATCCGTGACGAGGGGATTTAAACGAAGAAATCGGCACGACGTCGTGAATCTCATTGTGTGTACACACACACACTCACACAGTATCTATTATATTATTATAAAGACACTGTGCATGCGATGTGTGTGTGTGTGTGTGTGTGAGGCAATAATAATATTATCGTCGTCGTGCCGCGACGCGTCGGGACTCGCCGTCTGTACATAATAATATTAATATTATACACATTACACACACACACACACACGCCGGCGGCCGAGCACATGGCTGGGGTTTTATTATTATTTCTTTTTCTTTCGTTTTTATTTTTTTTTTTTCTTCTCCTCTCGCCATGATTATTACTAGCGTGTGTTTCGTATAGGTACGACGGCGGCGGGTTATAGTAAAAACTCGCGCACGCGCAGTCACGACCGGCGGAAAAACAAACGCGCGCGCAACGGCGCACCGTCATCGGCGTCGGTTACGAACCGGTGAGCGCGCGGGGGCAAAGAAGGCGACGACGACGACGACGACGACGACAACAACAACAACGGTCGACGAGCGCCGCGCCGGTGGCGGTGCGTTCGCGCACTACGCCGCCGCCGCCGCCGTTGTGCGCGCGCGAGGCGGGGATAGGCCGGAGACGGTTAAGGGCGCATGCGCGCGCGCGCGCCCGTGGATGACGTGACCGCCGCCCCTCCCCACCGTCAAACCGTACGTCGTATAGTATACGTGACCTCGGCAGCGGTGACGCTTACCCGACTTACCCGCCGGACCCGATTCATTCTATCGCCGTTCGCCGTACACGCAGCTCTCTCGACGTTTCGTTACGCGCTCGTCGTCCATTTTTTTGTGTCTACGTTTTTCTAACCGAGTGCCTGTGTGTGTGTGTGTGTACCGCTTTCGGCGCGACTCGACTATCGCTGATTACGACGTTGTCGACCAACGGTACCCGGTGTGATTTTTTTGATAATCGTTCCGTTCGTTTGTTTGAAAAAATAATTTTTTTTCGTTTCGCGTTCGCTCCGTGCGCCGCCGCCGACGTCAACCCGTTTCGAGGCAGAACTTCACCGCCGTCCGGACAGCAAGCTGCAGTGAGACGGATTAAAGTGCGCCAAATCTACGGACCAGATCGGTGACGGACGAGATATTAAGTGTACCTACGCCGAGACACTAGGTATACCAGCTATCTACGAGGCTGAGCGTTATAACCGTCGCCCGACGTTTATAAGCTTTTACGGTACGTTCGTGTACAATTCGTTTGATTTAAACCCGTCGATCTAACCATGACCGTTACGTATGGCGTGACGGGGACGACCACCGACGGTGGAGGTGCCGTCAACAACGGCAGGAGAGTGCTCATGGCCAAAACCGATTCCCTGAGCAACGTCAACAACAACAACAACAACAACAACAGCACCAGCGTCAACAACAACAACAACGGATCCCCGTCGATCACTGGCAAAGCGTCCGTGTTGAGCGTGAGGCGCGTTCTGTTCGGTCCGCCGGCCGATCCGGCGGAGACGCGGGCGTGGCTGGACAGACAGTTGTGCGCGGCTACCGCGGCCGATTCGCGGTCGTGGAACTTTGATTTCGTCAACGAACGTCCGCTGCGCGATAGCCCGGCCGACCGTTACGCGTGGGAACGCGTCTGTCCGCCGAAGCGTCGCGACGAGCCGACCGCGACAGACTCCGCAACCACTGCCACAGCGCAACAACAGCAACAAAGCAGAATGGCTGGCAAGCAGCAGCGACAGTCTAAAGTCACAGGTAATAAAAATAAATCACGATAAAAACGTAGCTGTAAGATATTATTGTCCTTTCTTTTTCTCCCGAACGCGCGCTGGGACTCGGCCGGCGTGTAACGCCGAAACGGTTTTTTTTTTTTCGCTTTTTCGCAACGGTGGTTTTAGTCGGTATACTTTCTCTCCGCCTACCGTGCAACATAGTGCCAACGGCCGTTGTCTCTTTCTCCTTTCCCGTGGGCGTAAATATGGGATTATTCATTTCTAACCGGCGTTTGTGTGTGTGTGTGTGTGAAGTTTGAGCAGCTCCCCCATCCGAGAACACAATGGTTGGCACCTGCGCGCGGTGCGTTTGGGGTGCAGTGAACCTAAGGGTGCCACGCTACTGTGGGAAAAATGTAATAAAAGTCGTCGACGTGATGGATGTATATTGTTCGGTGGGGAGAAGAGACTACTTTTAGTATCGGTTTTCGGCATAATTGTGCTTTTTTACCCGATGTTTTTATCGCTAGGTATTTTTTTATTTTTATTATCGCTAGGTACTATAGTTATCATTCAGTAAACCCTTTACTGAAAACTCGGTTGATCGCTTTTTACGAGCGATCCGGAAAAAATTTGCGTGATTTACGTTCTGCCTCCCACCGATTTGTCTCAGTCGATAAAATCCTCGATTACCATCCCTTTGTAGTTCGACTCGTCGAAAGGATTACGCGGGGGTCCCAGTTATTGTTTTGAAAAACGGTAACGAATTAAAAAAAATAATACATATTTTTTTATTTTTAAAACGCGCGCGCATTGAACGTGCGGCGTACGCGCGAAATGAATATTAATTATTTATTACGGCGGCGGCGGCGGCGTCGGCAGCGGTATTTAGGTAGTAGTACCTACCGATGTACGATTGTGAAATGGCGCGAAAACGATTTCAGCGTTGAAAGACCTTGAAATTTTTTTTTTCGTAGGAACCGCGCATATTTTTTTTTTTTTTTAGGTTATGTAAATTCATTATTATTAATATTGTGTTTGTGTTCGATTGTATATACGACGTACGAGCAGAGCGCGTACGAGGACATAATATTATTATTATTTTTTTTTTTTCGACCCGAGAGAGGAGTGTCACTATATAGTATACTATACTACACACTGTATATTTATATAATATACGTACGTACTACAAGGATCTGCCCATAGTAATATTAATAATAATAAGCTCGCGTTGCATATGTGCACACGTGTTCGGGAGACCGGTTTTTTTTTTCGTCCCACACACTCGTACAAATACACATCGCACACGCACACACACGCCAACGCGCACATAAACATATTATATTATTATTACACACATATATATATATATATACATATATATACATCTCTGTATGTGCGCGTATTATTATTGTTGTTGTTGTTGTTGTACTTTGGGTGGGGGAGAAGAACACGCGTATAACGACGGCTCTCGGGACGCGATGTGTAAATTGATGATTAGAAAAAAAAAAAAATTGTATAAAGTATAAATGGCTATTGCTATAATATTATTATCATCATCATATAATACCTCCCCTCCTCCGCCACTGCACCGCGTACAAACGTACATAAGTGCACTGCGCCAAATGGGCGTGGTCCAGAGAGCTGTGCTCGGTAATAATAATATTATACTATATTATAATATACTATATCGTTATTATCATTAGCGGCCGAGTTGTGTTATCTGTTTTATTTTTTTATTTTTTGTATATTGTATTTTTTTCGTCCTCTCCTCGGTTCCCCTCGCAACCGCTGTATGAGGTCGCTGCCCTCGGCCCGCTACGACGCTCGAGTAAAATTAGATCACCCCCTCTCTCCTCCCCTCACATGCGTGGTCCTACAACCGTTGTCGTCGTCGCATGACGTGCACGATCCTTGTTCGTATTTGTGTTGTACCTAACCTATTATTTTTATGATATTTTATCGTACCGGTAATATTACTGCAATATGTTTTCTAACGTATATCTTTTGTTTGTTTCTAATAGATTTCATGACCAAAACTAAGAAACGACCGTTGAGTGTTACTGGCAGAACACTACGTTCTAACATCAAAGTCTTGGACGAATCCGAGTCAGCAAACAAGAGGAGTCGCCGATCTGTCCCGGCGACGACGACGACGACGACGACGATGATGGCTATCTAAATCGAAATAGGGAAATAAGGCAGCACAGCTGAGTAAATATATATATGAGAATAAAAATTGATATAAGAATTAAAAATAAAGAATAAAAGATAATTTGATTGCCCAAAAGTTTTTCACATTTTCGACTCAAAATTTCGAGATCTCCCAAGTATAGATAGTCTTACTATAAATTATAATAATGTAATAATGATAATTTATATTTATATAATATATATAATATTATATTATAATCTTCTTCTCCAGGAATCCTGGTATCGCACGTTCTTATATGACATTATTTTGTGTATATTTTTTTTTTTTTTTAACAAACCCCATCGTTATTGTACAGATGTTTTTTAAATTTTAAAAATTTTAAAAATTATGTATTTTTTTTTTTAAAACAATTAATATTTATACTGTTTTGTTTTTTGATCTCCTTCACGAATATTGTTCGGTTTTTATCCACCGCCTATGCGCAGACCAATTTGTTGTTGTATTTGTCTACGTTATATTACAAATTTAATGAAAAACTTATCTATTAGATGAAAGTTTTTTTAAATAAAAACTTTTATCAACCATAATATAATTATAATACTATGTTAAGCATATTATAGCTTAATGCCTGTACGTTTAGTATTAGCTCTAGATTTTAATGTTAACGTGCAATTATACATTTAACTCTTTAATTTTAGCTTGTTGAAAAAATCATAAAAAGAGTGGTAAGAAAAAAACATCACCAAAGTGAAGGAAAAAATTAAAAAGTTTTTCGTCAAACAATTTTTTTTTATTCGTTTTTTTTTTTTTTAATATGACGATCTTTTTCCATGATTTAATGTATTTCAATTTTCGAGAAGATCTCAATTTTAATGATAAAAATCCAAAGATTCAGTGGTCTCTTTATATCTAATTTTACAATGTCCAAAGAAATATATCTGTCAAAATCCAATTCGTGAATCAAAATTTAACCCAAAGGTGATGTAGGTATACAATCGGGTCTTCTACGCAGTCATCGATATCGAGATATTATTAATTATTATTTGACTCGTCTAATGGCCGGTGATCTGCAGGGGGAGGGTATATCAGTGTAGATCATTTGCAGTATACATACATCACCTTATTTTATATTATCATATTAAAACTTTAATCCGAGCACGCCAAGAATTTATTTTAAATTTATGCGCATCACAAAATAATAATAATAATAAAAACGAAAATATAATCTTTAAACAGAATTTTTTCCAATATGGGACTGAAACGATCTCATTGTTTTAACTATTTTTTTACACAAGGTTATTTTGAACAAAAAATTTCTCTTCTTTGTTGTGAAAATATCTTGTATAGACTAATTGTTTTTCTTGTTAGTAAAAAAAAAAAAAAAAAAAGAAAAAAGAAAAAAATAATAGCTCAAAAAATTGTTCCGCTCCGGCTAGTTAGGGCGGTTTTTGTTCTTTATTGTTAAAATTGTTTCTCTGCGTAGTTCGACCTGTGATGTATTATTTGTCTGATCTCAAGTGGATGGATGGAAAAATTGATATTTTTCATAGGTGCGAATGAATCCATTTTGTATAATATATTATTATTATTATAATTATATAATATGTTGTGTTGTAAGAGAAATGGATTTTTTTTCAATTTAGATCGAATAACAATTTTTTTATTTTATATACATATATATATATATTATATTTAATATATAATCGGTCGTTTTAATAAAAAAATTTATATTTTATAAAAAAAATTGTATATACAGTTTATATTATATATAGGACCGTGTTGTTTTTTTTTTTTTAATCGACAGTTTTTTCAATAGATTTAGATAGACATTAGACGATACTTTGAATGTAGAAACTATTTGTCTTAAGTTTTAGAATTGACATAATTATATTATATTATTATTTATTATATATGTAAAAAAATATAATATATTATATTATATATTTATGTAAAAAATATATACATATATAGTAAGCATTGAAATACTTATTTTAGTTTAAAAAAATATATAATAATATTTAAATATTTAATTTTTCGTGTTTATTCAATTTATCCTAACCAATCACAAATATCCAATCGATGGCTCTTTATCCTTACCTATCACAATATTCATAATCCATAACAATTATTCTTATATGTATTCCATTGCAGTAGCTCATAATAGTAATTTAATATACCTGTTAGATTCTGTCATTTCAACTGACAGTGGAAACTTGCGTATTACATTTTACACGTCTGGAATAAAAAAGATTAACCATAGCTGATAGAAACGTCGAAAACGACCGTTTTATAATCATCTATGTATAAACTATGGCCCATATACTACAGCCAGTATTGCCTATAAGGTATTTATTAACATTGATTATACATGGTATATAAATAAGTATAATATATAAAAATGTATAACCAATGATATTAAAAGTATAAGTATGTACAATTTGACAGTAGTTATCTCTTATCCAACACCTCACAGCATCAATCGTACAGACGCAACATATAATAAAAAAAATGCGAGTGGTTTCTATTTGTTTTATATTATTTTATCTTGGCTTTGAAATCTACCTCAGTGCTTTTCCTGCGATATTTGCCAACATTGCATATAATATACAGTAACATAACATAATGTTTTACAATATTTAATTTATTCGATAAGAAGAAAATGTTATTTTTATTAAATATCGTTTTTATTTCACGTTTAAAAAAAAAAAATAAAATAAAAAGTATTTACCAAGCACGTATTTAGATAGCAACCATAACTAATTTTTATCGAATTTTACATTTAAATTATAATTCTTATTAAAATGTGTATAAGAATAAAATTAAGTTTATAACTTACTGTTTCTTACTAATTATCAACGATTATTTATCGAGATTATCACTCGATAGCAGAGCATTATTATGATTTTAATTTATATCATGGATTGGGAAAATATAGGTTGTGATGTACTGATGTAGAAAAAATTTAACATTATAATAGGTACAGTGTATTGTAAAAAAGCTTTTATTTGTTGTTGATTTCGTTTATTCATGTTTCATAAATAAATTGTATCCCTGGAGCTTGATGTTTAAACTAATAATATAATAATATAAAGTTACGATAAGATTTTTCAAGTTTCGATGTAAATAATATATTTTATTTCTCAATGTTTTCAAAGTATTGAAATTATTATTTTATTACAGTCATTATACCGGTAACAATATAGTTCTCGTGAGAAGCTTTTTGGAACCAGTAGGTAGGTAATCGAAAAGACAAAAATGCGGAGTAGGTAACTTGGATTAGAAAAAGCCCAAGTTAAACATAGTCCAGTTTACAGAACAACGACAATCAACAGGGCACAGGTCACGTGTCTATTATTAATTAAATTAATTTAAAAATATTGCCAATTAGCATGTCCTATACCAAACGGGGAAAAATATTAATTTTAAAAAATATGCCTCAACAAAGTTGTAATACTCATAATAATAATTTATACATGGTGCGAGATACTGAACTCATGATAAATGTGTATTTTTGATTTATGCAAGGGTTTGTATTTTATGTTTAACAATTGAAACTTGTGTTGAACTTTATTTTCAAAGGTCAAATCATGATTGTTTTGTTGAATTCATTAAATATAGTATAATCATATGGGCGATGTTTTTATTGAAGAAAATTTAATGTTATTATTTAATAGAATTTATGTACCTATGTTATTGCAACTATCTGTATGATTTTCTGATTAACTGCAATTCTATTATTATGTCTACCGCGAGTAAACGCTGTTGTTATATTATTTAACGTCCAATTTTCATTTTGCGAGACAAAACATAAAAACAGGTTAGGTTAGGTTATTTTTAACCTAACCTCTGCCTAAGAAAGTTTCATTAGCGTAGCATAATAATATGGTTAATAAAAAAGTGATGTAGCGCTGAACGCACATTACTTCTTGCATCGCTTTAATTTATTTTTCAAATGAGATTTGTCATTTCATTTCCAAAATATCTGTTGCCTATATATAATAATTTGGAAACACGACAAGACTATCAAATATTCATATTCGTTTCTTTGATAAAATACCTACCTAAAGGCTACGATCATGATACACATAGTCTATATGATGTGTGGACGATTGAAGTCGAAAATAAATTCATAAAAAAATTTCGTGATATCGATAACTTATTATAATTCGTACCTAATATAACATTATAATTGATTATGTGTTAACGACAAGGCTTAAGGGGTATTTGAGTGGCTAATCTCCCTCCCTGAAGACCACCTCGATCTCTTACCCGTGTCCGGGTTATAAATTTCGACTTTACGACTAAATCCGCGGCAGTCTAATAGTATTATAATATCATTTATTATAATAATATATAGAAAACGTCGTCGGAGAGTTTCCGCTGGTCCTATATACGAATTCAACTTGTTACAATCGTCGTCATTGATCGACGATCGGCGTACATTAATACAGTCAATTTATCACAATAAAAGTACGTGGGTGTTGATTATACACATATTGTAGTTCTTTCGTCGTCTATATATATCTATTATATCATTATAATTGTGCGATTGGTTTTTTAACTTTCAATTTATTCTCCTCTCTAATATAATAATAATGATAATAATATAACTGACGACTGTTTAACACATATGATACAACGGAAACAATCACCGCATTCAGAATGATATTATATAACATTATGTGTATAATGCAAGTGGTCTGGTCTCCACGGCAAATATTTAAACGCTCGAGTTTTTTAATAGTATAGTATAATACAAGACAACTGCATTGTGAGTTTCAATTTTTGAAGAAAAAAAAAAATTCATTACATAATATATAGATTATAATTTAACATACGCATGATCTGACTCATTTTAAATATAACGATTTTTCACGAAAATATTAATAGAGATACGAGAATTTCGAGACAATACAAATACATTATATGCATCAGTGGCGCCCATCCCTGATGCGGATGCAACCTATTATATTATTGTAATAAGGTTGGAAGGGTCATATAGGAGTAACATCATCATAGTATTTATAGCAATGTTTCTCAACTTATGGGGGAGGACTTATTAAGAGTAAAGCGTAACTGCATGTAGTATACTTAACATATAGAATAAAAGTAACCATGGCCAAGAAATACTCGAATTAAATTTAATATGACATTATTAATAATAATTTTTAATTTAGGTATTATATTTATTTGAAATAGTTAATAGAAATATATATATTATATTTTACACAATTAAAAATTATTTGGTAGCCACACGTCACCACAACGTCCGCTATAAACCCTATAATTCGCACTAAGTTGGACTATACATTATTGTTTACAACTCTCATTTACAAACTTAATTTACTATTTGTTATCAAATGTCGATTTATTATTCAGTATTATTACTGCGCTAACTATTAGAAAAAAATAATTTGTAGGAAAAGGCGGGCCATTAAAATCAACGAGTACCAACACCCTGCCACTCCCTTTCGCCCACATCCTTTAATCAGGACTTGTGCGTATAAGTGTTTATGGTTTCAACGTTTTCGGTATAACATTTTCGTCAAGAATGATCGTCTATTATTAAAATATAGCGTGGGTTAGTTGATCACGGATTGTTATCGAATACCATTTTGCGGGACTTCGGTGTGAGGGTATATTATACAAAACAATGAAATATTTTCAGATTGGTTTTTAGTTGAAAACGAGGCGTTGGACATAAATACATAATATTACTATATACCTATTATAGTGTTTCTCTCTGTATTATACTGTTTCGTGGACCAGCGACGACGATTAGTTAATAATTTATGATCCATATTATTGTTGTGATGTAAATAATTATTCTTCTCGGACATGAATAATAATATACATAATAATTATTATGTATATTATTATGCTCGACGCTTTAATTTTCGAGACCGAGACTTTCAGACTATACGAGCGTACCATTCCCGGGATGGTTGATTTCCACAGAAGAATATTCTAGTAGCGTATATGTATGTACATAATCCATTCAAAAAAGTGAGTACACCAGGCAACTACTTTGACATTGTCCTATAATTGGTAAGTGCACTCCTACATGTTTTGTACCCGTATAATTATGCGCTTGTTTTGTTTTAAAAATATTTTTCTTCGACGGTTTTCTAAAAAACTTATTATTCTTTTCCTGACCTATTCCACGTAGAAACGTAATTTATTGCAGTCAACAAAAGGTGTCGACGATTTAAACAGTTTTTTGAATAGTAAATATTGAACGTATATATATTCACATACGAGCGGCGTGTACAAGGAACATTAATATGATATACCAGGAACGTGTTATTTCTTTGACTCAAATCGCCGCAATTGCAGTGGGTATGCGATGTTGGAAAAACCACTTATTAGTTATGTAATGTATGGAGTGTACGATTTAACTATTTACGAATGTATACATATATATATATATACTGTATAGTACATAGAAAACAGTAATATTATACTAGCTAGTATCTTGTTCAATTTGATAAGGTAGGTAAATAAATTAGAAAATACTCAAGTGGTGCTAGATGAACGTATTTGGAGGAAAAAAAACCGAGATTCTAATTTTTCAAAGCTAATATTGATATTTATTTTATTTACACAAATAAAATAATAATCAATAAAGAAAGTTAAGTCAATAAATCGTCGACGATAGTTATAATGACACTTAAAACTATTACTAGCGGTTATATTATTTATTACAATTTATATAGTCCATATTATACGACTACCATATATCATAATTCAAAAGAGTTGATTGATATTGATGCTAGACATTTAGACGCGTTAGTGTAAATATAATTTTGATATCACTAATTCGGGAAAAATAACGAATAATCGCTGAATCGTTGATAGGTGATAAAGATATAGATAATTACCTGTTGTTTGAATGATTGACACGGTTCTGACAATATCTATATTAAATAACTGTCAAATTCCTTTAATCTGAAAAGCCCTCTTGGAAACCGATAATGGACCGATTTCAATATAAAACATATTAATAGATTTATCTGGCTCAGAGTATTTTTTCAAATTAATTTTATATCCTAAAATTTGATCCGAATAAGGCTGATATGAATGTATAATGTATTTCATATTCGTATAGTAGGTAATTTTACGAATGCCAGATAAAATAAAAAGTTTAAACTTTATTACTATAGGGATAAGGATAGGGACTTATAGCTAAAAAATAACGTACAAATGATATGTAGATATAATAATAGACCTATATACTTTTAAAACCTATTATTTGTATAATTTGTTTATTTTTTTTTTAATAAAAATTATATGTAGGCATTATAATTTAATAAATAATATTTATTATTATTATTAGATGTTCTGTTAGTGTGTAACTTCAATGACTTCATTTGGACATTAAATACAAAACATGAGCATGCGATAAGTTTAAATATCTCTCATTTTAACTTTTAGATGAAGCGATAAACCCATGAATTTATTGATGATACGATGATTTTTATTTTGCTTACTTTTTTGACAATAAAAATACTATGATTTCAACTTTGGGAGTGGTTTTTGGTAGGTGAAAGTAAATTAAATTTTGTTTTACAAAATAAATACTAAACAACTCTTTACTATTTTCAAAGTAATCGAGGAGAAAAACAAAAAAAAAAATGGAAAAATTTTCATGTAACATCATTATTGAATAATTCAACTAAATTGATTTTGTTTTTTTTTGGTGTAGCTACTCAATGATGAATAACCATAAATATAGTTATTTGAAATTTTCTCAAATATTTATATTAGCACTTACAATACAAGATAAAATTTTCAAAATATTTAGAGCTTTGTGCTATAAATAAATACATTTGAAATATTAAATTTCGACAAAATCGCAAACACTTGCAAATTATTCTGTAATTAAAAATGTATTTTAATCTGGTTCACATAATACATAATATAAGAAATTTCTTTATATTTTTGTTTACCTTTCTTTTGGTAAATATTTATATTTATTTTTTCTAATGCGGTGCTATTAATTGGAAATCCTCGATGTTTTTAGGTAGACAACGTTCGTGGACGTTAACGTATATGTTATACGCATATTGTATTGATGAATACAACAAGAAACTTTAACGAACGATCACAATGTACCTATATGATACACATACAATATCACATAGATTATGCGATATTTTATTTCTATGCACAGTGATAATGTCACAGCCCAATAGGTTTCGTCGGGGTATATGTGTGTATGTGTGGGGGGGAGCAAATTTAATTGTAGTACCTATACCTATCATCCCTAGTCCGTGGTCCACGTTAGCACAATATTTCTATACAGTCATCGGGGTGCGGACCACTTTATAAATTGAATATATATATGGTGCTAGCTATAACCCCTACAAAAATTCAACCAAATGTTCGCCTACACGAACATATGCACCCAACACTTGAACCCTTATAATATAGTATTGTTGGACATATTGCACCGTATACGGTTTAAAAGTCGTGCTGCAAAAAAAAAAAGCGTTTTTACCACCCCTTATATATCATTTGCACCAGGCGCGTATATATGTGCCAGCACCTCGACCACGAATAACGTTATACAGAAAAGTGTGCAGTACGAATTTAAAAAATATATATATGTAAATAGGGGCTGGTATACTGATTTCGTATTATAGAATATGAGATGACGGTGCATACTGCGAGACCGAATTATGGATATCGTGTTTCAACGTCAAGTTCTATATATATATAATATTTGTAATGTTGTTACTTGTTAGTATATACATCTCTATACGCTGCGCTGTATAGGATTTTGTGACGTGTGATGTGTGGGTGTGTGGATGGGTGTGTGTGTCGTGTGTGTGTAACCGTGTCGCATATTATATATTAGTAAGACATTGTGCAGTATGCTGAATATTATATTATAGCTGCTCTCCGGGCGTTTTGAAATCGTACCTAATCGGTCGTATATATATATATATATTCGACCCACATGTTTCGAAAGGGTGTTTCGCGGTGTGGTGTGTTGCGTATACATATAATATATCATTATCATTATTTACGCCGCCGCTGCCGCGTACTTACACACACGTGTGTGTGTGTGTAATATACTCGTATAAGGGGATGTGCGACCCGTGACAAGAAAACGCGAGAGGTGTTCGGTCGTGTCTCGGGGGCGCAAATATATATTAAACATCACGTGTAGTGTATAATGGCGTATATAATATATAATAATATCATATGCATATGTATGTATAATAGGTAAAACAGTCAGCGAGAAACGAAAGAAAGAAGAAAACATGGCCTTAAGAGACCTTTCCCCTAAACGGTATATATACACAAGTGTATACCTATACCTATATATGTTACCTATAAAAGAACATCCGCCACCGTCGTAAAAAGGGTTAGTCGCGGAGCGGGCGGCCGCAGCGTATATATAAAATAAAAATAATACTATGTCGTCCTACACTGCATATTATATTTTATAATATGTATTATTGCGTGTACGACGACTTTGTGTTGTGTGCGTCCGCGTGTATTATATGATGTACATGTGCCTGTATATATATATATATATATATATAAATAAATATTTCGTCGTTATAATGTTTTAATATTATGTAATGTTTTATGAACGCTCATTGTACCCCGTGCGCCCATTTGGGTTTGTTATATAAGGGTCCTTTTTTTTTACAACCGCGCGATATATTGTGTGTACATATAATATCATTATACACACGACGTTGTCGATCTGGGGTTTAAAGCTATATAAATATATTATGTGCAGACTCCGTGCAGCGATTTACAAAGTCTTGGATCAGGTACTTATTATATAAATAGAAAGGGGCATTTTTTTTTTTCAGAACCAAACGCTTACCCTTCCTTTAACCAAAATAAAAATTATACATAAAAGAATACGTATTGAAGTGTACACAACGAGTATTTATATTTTGTTTGACTTTTTTTTTTCTAGATTGCGAATGCATATATCAACAATAATAACATACGTAACATCGTCGCGTGTAAAAAGGTTTCAGTATTATTATTGACTCACGGCTGTATACTGCAAGCATTAAAATAATCGTTTAAGCTGTTGCGCTGCGTTCAACTTATATAACCATGCAGTGATCGTGTTAAATATAGGTACTTAAATATCTCTTTGACTGTGTATAAGTTCATTGTTGCGGCGGTGTGTACAAGTTGAATATTTAACGTATTTTAATATTTTATAATACTATACAGTTGTAATGACATTATATCGAGGAAATGTAATTTTCATGTTTATCTATGTGCTATAGGTATACGTATCGAAGTCGATAATGAATGATATTAGGAAAACCTCATGAATTATCATTAAAATCATTCCTTTTTTTAAACTGCTGTAGGAGTTTATATACTGCAAATTTTCAAAAATTCTGGTCACCAGGAAAACGGTTCAACATACATAAAGATTTTATATACCTATTATATAATAATATGTTCATTCCGTAACATGTGCACAGGTGTTACTTTTGAATAAAAAATAAAAAGTCTTTTTCAAGAAACATTAAGGTTTATTATTATTATTTTTTTTTTTGATTTAAGGTTGTTAAAAACACCGGGTCTCCAGGTATGCTGCAATACTAGTTACTAGTTACTTGTTGGTCAACTCAATCAGTTTAAATAAAATCAAGTCACATACGAGACATGCAGCTGCAGCAGACGATTTAAATAATTTAGTAGTAATTATTAATACTTTTGATATGAAGAAGTGGGCATATGCGTCCTTGATGTTTTTTCTATATAGTGTTATTCTATGAATTTATGATACAATTTATGTAGAAATTGTTTATAGTGTATAAGAACAGAGTAGTATAGAGTATACACTACTTAACGCTATATAGTCGAAACTATATATACGTTTTCATTAGGTTAGGCCAAGATGTAATATCAAATTTGTCCATAAAAATTTTTTTTCTTTCGCTTTGTTTGTATATCTTTGTGTATTCGTGTGACAATCGAAACATCGTAGACAAAAAAATTGTATTATATTTGTTGTCCCTCGTCTGTGTATATGTATATTTTCTGTCAATAAGTCAGGCCATATGGTCTTACTGTAGACTTGACCCGTAGTTTATCTTCAATAATCGCTGCTTATAAACCGAGGCTTGACTGTATTATTATAATACGTGTATTACATCTGAGTGTATGCAACGTGCATAATCGCCGCTGCAAGACGTCGAAACCCGACAGCGGAGGAAAAAAACGAAAACGAGGTTGCGGTGGGAAAAAATAGGGTGGTTACTGCTCGCGGGGTTGTAGGTTTTTGAACGCGTTTCGATCCGGTGACCAAAAACGGGGTGAAAGAAAAATACTCCGATAATATTGGACACGGCGCACACTGCTGCAGCACACGTGCACGGCACGGTTTTAAGCCCGTAAGCCGCAGAGTGCAACGTTTGCGACACACGTGTTTTGTGTGTGTATGCATGCCCTATAAATTAATTATTTATATAATAATAATATGTATAATACGGTCTGACTGCAGCAGTGGCGGTGACATTGACGTCGTATCGTCGTGTACGTGCATATTAAAATGTTATAATTTAATAAAATATAAAGTGTGTGTGTGTGTGTGTGTTGCACATAATATTTTTTATTATGCGCGTGACGGGGTGGGCGCGGCACTCACTCTCACTGCACAGCTCGCGTGGAGCCGATCGTTGTCGATAATGACCAATAAGTCACCGTCACGATTATTGTCGTTCGTATAGCATATATATATATATATTTTTGTATATTATGTTTATCTCGGTCGCGATAAAAAACAAATATTACTTAGCGTCATTGCACACACATTATTATATTACTATATAGAAACCGATCGGCGACGGGACTCCGAACGTGCACCGAACGCCGAACGACTCCGATCCAAAAAGATAATATACGCTGCACGTAGTTGCAAACATAATAATAAAATGTATATAGTAAGTATTATGATATTATACATTAAACATTATCTAGATCGTCCGCCGCCGCTACGGTCGCCTTCCCGCTGCGATAGATCCAATACGCATATACCATAATCAAGTCGGCTAAAAGCGTATCGATCGAGGGCGTTGTATATAGTTTTTTTTTTTTTTTTTTTTTTGTTTCCGAAAAATCCCTTCTTCGACCCAGCACTATAAAAATATCGTTATCCTTACATCGTATATTATATATAATACTCATGTAGTTTTGTACGGACGGACGGGGTGGAGACGACTATTAGCGCGCTGTAACACAGTGACCTTTGCAACATGCAGCAGTGCGCGCGGGATAGTTTTCGACCGTATATTTATATTTATGGCGCACATTTGGAGATTACGAAAAAAAATTCAAAAATAATAATAATACATCGAAAACGTTTAACCGTCCGTCGGACACGTGTGCAACCCTCCCGAGCTCGCCGAGACGGTCCCGAAGATATAATGCTTAATACATGTTATGATGATATGTGTACGTGTATTGTACACAACGTGTGCGTGATGATCGACGATCTATATGCGCAATCGATGGCAGTTTTACACGGGTCGAAGGGACATAAGGGACAAACCATATATTATAATATTAAATACTCGGACGATTTTGGCGCCTTTTTTCGTTTCTATTCAAAGCCTCCAACGAAGACACGACCACCGTAGCCGCCGCCTCCACCACTACACACGGCCGCCTATCAAAGTGTCCTATTTCACGAACCCGACCTTAAACGCTTACAGCAAATGATGTCGGGAGATCGAAAACCGTTTTACGATTATGTGCCCGCTCGAGTTGCAAGAACTTAAATATATATCGTGCGATAGTCTTCGTGTCGAGTCTCGTGGGTGGTGAGTGTCCGCAACACGTGTGCGTGAAATGATAGTATAATATATTATATTATTTTCGCGTTTAAGTGTGTATATAATATATATATACTGCAATATCGTAGTGTGTGCGTGATGTAAACCACTATATATACCACCGCCGTCGTGGCAGCAGCCACCTAGGTCGATAAGTACCCGTCATCGATAATATACACATGTTATTTGTATATACTATATAATATTATGTTTGGTTCTAACCACCGGCTTACACCGCATATACCTATACTATACTCGTCGGGTCCAAAATTCGCTGTATTGGATATAGTACACAACACGTTGTAGGTCAGTGCTGGTTATTACGCCTTTATTAACCGTGATAGGTGTATTGGCGCCAGGTTTACATAACATCCGTTGAATTACGCTCTTATACCCCCGTAATGTCCGCAGATATTAGTCAGGACCTGTGAGTATTAATAGGTAAAATTGATTATATAGTTTATGGTAAAAAGGTACAAATACGCTCGAAAAGAATAAAAATCAATGATATATTGTAAATGTTGACGAAATTTAAATAGTTATAAGATAGTTTGGAGGAGTTAGGACAATTCTGATAACACCCGTCTCTTAAGGTAGACTTTAAGAAGTGTATGGCGCATTTTTTATATTCTTACATAACTGCAACAGGTCACTGATATAGTTTATTATTTTAATCATTATTTATTCATTCCGATAAAATGAACATTTTAATGTTTTATCAAAAATCTTGACTTGTAATAAGTACTTGTAAGTTCTATCAGTTATGACCAACAAGTAATTTATTTGCTTTTATGTTTCCGGTTATATGGCGAGTTAAATTATATTAAATAATAGAATAACGCATTAGCATTGCTCTGTTAAAAGTTGATAAGTACTTCAAATATTAAAAATTTACACCTGCAATTTTTGTTTGCTCGTGTTTGAATTATTAATGTTGTAAAATGTGAAAGTTTAACTCTATACTCAATTTGATTTGTTAAACCATGTTTCTGCGACCGTGTATTAACTCTTAACCCGATGCATGATGCAATGATGCAATTTTATAAAATATTAATATTTTATATTAAAATAATATTTGAATACTACTTTTAACAGTGGTTATTGTATCTTAATAATGATGTTAATTTTATAATCAAAAACCACGAACCAAACAAAATCATAAAACCTTTATTTTTATCTTATCTATGAATTAAATAAAGTTAATAAATATTTTGAATTTACGTGAAAAAGGGACAATATAATCACATAAACGGAACTATTGAAAACGGAGAGCAGATCTAAAAAGTAGGACAATCTCTCCTCTCCAATGTAATAAGTCTAGGTCACACTGACGAGAATAATTCGGAAATTCGAATATCATAAATTCATAAGTTATAATATACTTAGATAACTTATAACCGTTTTTCCGTAAACGAGTATACGTCTTGTTTACTTATGAGTTATGTTTTTCCTGATTTATTGTACAATAAAACATTCATGATAAACTATTTTATAAATTAGTGGACAAGGAAAATAATATTATTATCAACAAACTAACATAATCCTATCGACATTATTATTATTAATTAATTCACCGTTTGCGTTGACCTGACAATATAATTAATGTATAACTCTTGAAATTAGCAAAGTCCACTCGTTAATACGTTTTTAATCGACGAGTGGTTATCTACGGATCTCGTCCGTATGACGTTTCTGAGAACATAGCCCAAGTTCGGAGAGTATTCTAGGAAGACACGCGCGCGACTTGTTATAAATATAGAAAAACGCGTAGACTTTTAACCGACCGATGTTTACGCGGACGCTTTGTCAGAAAGCAATATGGTTCCCATCAGAACCGTAATATCATTTTTAAATTCACCAATTAATGATATTTTTTTTTCATAATTTCTAAAAATTTGTATTTATTTAAAACATGACGTATTGCAATATAAGAATTGTCATGATTAATTTTAGCTCATTTTAAAATTTTAATATTCATATGTAAATTTATATTTCATATGTACTTTTTTATTTTAACCATGAATCGCAGGAAATCGATTTATTTGACGACAAAATATTATTATTTATTTATGTGACCAATTTCATACGACAAATTGACTGTATCCTTTTACACCGAGTATACCCATCATTGGACATTAGAAAATAATATTATGTTGATCGTCCATGAATCATGATGCAAGTGCAAAATACACATTTTTCAATTTACCAACAATTATTATTTATTTCGGTAAAATACGTAACACGAGATAATAATAAGATATATTGGTTCAACAGTTCAATTATTATTAAATCTACGCAATAATAATATGAGTTTATTCGTTATAAATTATAATGTGATGTTGAAAAATAAATTATTGTTGCTTGTTGAACTAGAAAAAACTTACAATCAACTCACACCAGGCACGTCGTGTAATATTATGTCCGTGCCATAAATGTTGTGTGTTCTAGGGAAAATGCAACGTTGAGACTGTTGATTGACATCAAATTCCAATGGATCTACATTCATTAGCTATATACGCGTCGATGCTCGTTGAACGTTTATTACTTATTAGTGTTGATTTATTTGAGTTATGTGAAACTAATTTAATTTTATTGCAATTAATTTCTATTTTTAGTGTTTTTTAATCCGTTTAAGAAATAGGTATGTTCGGCTATTGTAAATCGATAAGGTTAGTGTTTTTAATGTGTTTTATGAATTGTATAGCGTTCTTATAATGTTTGTAGAGACACTAATGAAAAATTCCAAAGCAAACTTCCTGGAGTATGCGCAATCTTTATGTATACACTTTTCAACCCGTATGATGAATTCTCCGTATACACCCGAAAAAGCTCAGGGCTTATAAATTATTAGAAAAGATCACTATCTTTTCTATCCTGATGAGTGATTCGATTTTACTGTGTTTTAAGTGTGTTTCAATGGGTTTTTGGTATTCTTTCGGATATTTTGTTTTTCTGATAAGCAAGCAAGTCTTAAGTTTATTATTCGAAAATCCCATTTCAATTTGAATTTGTTTATCATAGTTGTGTATTTGTACATCAAACGAGAAATGAAAATGGAAAAAATGTATACAGATATTGTGACGATAAAACTGATGAAAAATATTATGAAACTATTTTAAATTTAATTAGGTAATGCCTACCGTGGTAAGCCGAGAAAAATAATAACACAAAAAATGAGCCTCGGGAAATAATACGATTTCGTGCCAGGCCTCCCGGCGGAACCTATGGCCACCCCTCGTCACTGATAACAATATCGTATATTATTTGTTTTTTACAACACTGTCACGTACGCGCTACGACGTCGTTGTCGTGTTTCACAACTCACCAAGTGCCACCGCGGAAAACAAAAATAAAAAAAAAAATCATAAAACGGTGTTGTTGCTGCAGCTGAACGGTTATTATTTTCCTCGTTTACACAATATACACGTAGACCAAGATCTATATAATATACATAGTATGGTTCTTATGTAGTACATGGAGGTATATGCACACACTTCATCGTCATAATATACATGGAAATAATATTATATTTAATATTATATTATGTATTGATGTTTAAAAAGAAAAAGAAACCAGTTATGGTTGCCAGCGGACCGGATCTCATGTAGGGCCCCCTTTTGATTTTAATACTTTGTCATAACTATGTAGGTACGTATTAATCGTATTATACATGGCAGATAATAATATAATATCATATAATACCCACACACACACACACACACACACGAATATAATATAATGTGCACGACGATAGTATTACACCCAGGGGCGACGGATATAGTGGTGGTGTCAGTGCCACTCTGGAGAAATATCTTATGTTGTGTATATATTATATTCTTGCCAACCCTAATCAACGGGACTCTTGAAGCTGTATGAATTTTTTTTTCAAGCAAACATCTAAAATAATTGAATAAAAGACTTTTCCTCTTATTATGCAATAGATTGTAAATATAAGTACATTTGATTTAAACTCTTATTAACCTCTTTTTGTATGTTGACAATGTAATAAATAATTTAATAACGAACGAGATTTTAGGAGTGATTAAAAATGTACATTTTATTGATCACAATGGACAATTTGTTTATACTTTATATCTCAAATCTCAATAACCAACTACAGATAATGCACTATATTATAATAATATCAATAAAATATGTATAATTGTAATCGTATCATATTATTATTATGCTATTTTTATGGTGTACAATGTTAAATAATCATTTTAATCTTTAATAATAATCTGGTTTCACATGTCACTATATAAATATACGTTTTTCAAACTGCAATTGTAAATATTTGAGCGATTAATGATTATTGTTATTAAATATTACTATACGACGATGATCTTTTTAAAAAAATGCAATTTACAACTCATAATAAATACCTGTAGATTCGGAATATTCGTAAAAATTACCTACAACGGCTTCGACGTATACGGGAGTAAAAAAGAAAGTGACCGATCTCGACGAGTATCTGAGTAGGTTCTTTAAAGACCTTATATGCTTCCGGGAGAAAATTAAAGCTCTTTTTGCTCAACCTACATAATTAACATAGTCGTATTATGCCACACGGAAAAGGACGTAATTCCGTCTCAGTTTTTTCCGGATATAATATTTTATGGTTATGAAGTTTTCTCGTGATGAAAAATGCAGCAACTCTTCAACTCTCGTCCGCGAAAGAGACCATCCAACAATATATATTATGTCGTCCTAAAACTTGAATTTATAGAACATTAATATCATCGGACAAGGGCTTTAAATTTCTGACCGTCAAAACGGTCTTCCGCGACGTTTATGATTACTTTTTTTACTAAGTTCGTCGTTGAAAACTTTGATATTGTAATAATAAGTTATAGCTAATAAGTATATAATAAGTCTGCGACCCCGGTCGCGATAAACCGGTCACGATTTCTGCGGAGATGGATTTTTTTCCACCCGGTGCAGTTGTATATGTATGAGGTTGAAGTGTACAACGCAGCCTCGCAGGTTATAGGTACTTACACGTATTTATGAATTATTATATTATATTTTGTACCGTTTCTTGCCCGCGTTCTCCTCCTCGTCGCAACTTGTCGACCGCACGCGCACGCACACCATACACACACACTCGCGTTATCATTGTGCACACGCACGCACGACCGTGTACAATGGGGTCGGTTGATCTCGGCGGGTCGTGTCAGCTACCGGTTTTTATAAGTTTCCTGTCCGGAGATTTATGACAAGGGGACCGGCAACGATATCATATGTATATAATATTATATACAGACATATATGTATGTATACATACATAGTATATTATATATGTGATAGTGCGTGTACAGTACATATATATTATTGTTATTACACTATATTTATATAGGCGTGTATGTGTATTATTTAATGCTTTAGATGTATGTATAGGTAGGTACCGTCCGCCGAGACACCACCTATCGCTCGAGTTGGAGATTTCAACCGTTCCGAGACGTCAGCGCGGTAGCAGCTCAAAAAAGGATGTCGGCGGTGCGTTATTTGTTTTCACTCTCCGTCCCACTGCAACAATGATATGTTCATTGTGAGCTCTTTTAAAATTTTACTCATAACCCCCATCACCATCATAATATAATAACTGAAATATCGTAAAAAAAAGTCAACGCTGCTATTGTATTTTTTTTTTTTTGATTTTAAATTTGATGGCAGTTATTTCGCTCCAACATATTATTATAATTTATAGAGACAATGACACAACTATAATACACTACACATTATGTGATGATCTGGATCCGCTGAACGTCGATATTTTATTCCCATCAATGTCTCAAGTTTAGTGTTGTTTGTTAAAAGGACGCCATATACCCGCATGCGTTGTCTCCGTCTTACAAGTACGTATAACATATACAACAATTTAACGCTCAGCTGATCACGTTTATAGCTCCGTTAGTTTAAAAATTAGAGTGAATCAACCTATTGTGAAACTTGATGGTAAACTCATTATAACTGCAGTGTTCATATGTTGGTTTTCAGTGGTTTTTACGATAGTTCAATTTTTTAGCAAGTTACGTATAGCGTATAGTGTAAATTAAAAATGCTCATAACTCACTTAAAAACTGAAAAACTGAATAATCGTAAAACACTATATATAACATACGAATGCAGATGTTAAAAAACTGTATGATTTTATCTTCGGGTTTGAACTTTTACTGTCGCATTGAAGCGATTATTGTTGTAGAGGTTTGAAGACGCTTTTTAATTCATTATTATAAAAAAGAAAAGATGAGTCGATTTGTGCAATAATTTGGTATACCCAAATATTAGGTACCTAGTGATTTATTATAGAAATGGAGATGTCTGATATATTTTTTGATGCAACAGCAATACATATCAGGATAGCTTTTAATGTCTCCGAATAAATCATGTTAATTGCAGGAGATGTTTTTTACTTGATCCTCCTCCCCCACCACGACGTCAAATAATACACACGTTCCGATTGTTACATACAACTTAATTATTAACGAATATCATAATCGACGAATCGAAAGAATAATTAGAGTATTTTTATAATAATATGTATCTGATGTTAATTGTTAATATTTCAGTAATTACATAATGTTATACATATTTTAAAAAGCATTCAGTTACGTAGTGTTATGTTGTAATACTAAATCGATAAACAATATACATAAAAAAAATTGTCGACTAAAATTTATAAAGTATATAACTTCTATGGAAGAGTTATGGTCGAGTACAGTTCGAACAATTTGTGAAGTCGAATCCTATGCGCCTAAACTTTAGACTCTAAAGGCGACGAGCACCCTCGACCGTCTATAAAAATTGGGTAATGTTATTTTGTTTTTTATTTCATGACAGGCGGCGCAGCCCACTTCTGCTCAGTTCAGCTTATATCTATATAATTTATTATTGTTGTAATCATCACTACGCGCATTTAATTACTCTTTTATTTAAATACTGTAATCGACATCCCGCGGTGCTATTCGCCCGTTAAATAAATAACAATAATAAGTCGCGGTGTATAGGAGGTCGCTCGCGTTATTTGTCCTTAGAGCGCACGGTTCGTTCGTATATTATGTAGAATACTCGGTCGTCGTACTATACCAGCTACATAATATTGTAATAACATTATATGTTATTATTGTGTGTTGTTGCCCGCATGACGATAATATTATATTTTATGTATACCCGCGTCATTATGACGTGTATCAGTGTGTAATGATATGTATAATGTTGTACTATGTCGTGTACTCGTCGGCGTGCGGCATGTAAATAACGCCGATAAAACGGTTTTGATTTCATTCCGCGTCGCGGCAGATACGCACAACGCATAACTGTAATAATTGTATTTTTATGTGATAGCAACAGTTACAGTATTACCGATCCGCGGGACCTACAAAAAAAAAAAAAACAGAAACAAGCACATTGGTTTTTGTTTAAAACGTCCAAAGTTTAGTCTTTTAATCGTTCAAAACAATACGAGTACTTGACGTTTGCTAACGGTCAAACCAGTATATATATACTCTCTTATAGATACTCTTATGATATCATCTGCGTCTTGGGAACGATCGATCGGTGAAAAATTATTTCGTTTTTGAATGTTTTACCATATCCGATACGTTAATCAAAATATACCCCACATTATTATTTTTCTTTTAACTATTGTTTGCAAATATGAATTTGAAATAAAAAACGCATTTTTATCTTAATATACGACTTTATCATTATAGTCGAATAAGTTTCATAACGAAATATAATTCACAACAGTTTATTTATCCATGGGTGCGGACCCTCCCCGAAATTTTGAAAAGTAGAAATATTTTACGTAAATTATAGATAAAAATGACAAGTGCTCAGTATTAATATATTTAAAAAAAATGTTGGACCCCTCCACCTCCGAAATTTTTTTTCAGCTACGGCCTTTACGATCCCCACAAAACTACAAAAGTACCTATACGTCAAACGACATTTCAGATTAGAGCTCTCGTTGGATTTTGTAACGTATATAACGTATCCCCTGCGGCCTGCAGGTTAAACATTTTGGTTTATTTAACCGAACCCTTCAGGATTAGGGGTTATTATATTTTTCATTATTTACTATTTACTAAATGTTTATAATTGTTTTTATTACGTAATGTGTGGTCCGTTGCCGGCGGGATTTTATCATTTTAACGGAGTGCGTAAATCGGCAATGCTGCGGGCGGGTCGTCGTACACTCGTACCTATTAATCAGTAGTACAACACAACATTGCAACGGCTTTCATGCCAACCATTGCAGCACCGGTACACCGCCGCCGTACAAAAGACGTCGTAAAATCGTAAATAACATTTTAGTATTATTATGTTATCATATTGCATTATTGCGAGATATCGGTACGAGTCATCGTGTGTGTGTGTTTGTGTGATGACACAACTTTTTACTGTGATTTGCCGCGTCGAAAGCCTCGGTAGACCGATAAAAATAAATTGCTTGGTAATTACTAATTGGTAATAACGTTAATAAATAATAATATAATATGTGAATAATAAAAAAAAATATATTAATCTATAATGGTTATTTAGTATTCGAGAAGTTTTAAAACACGACGAGAATAAAAATCTTAATAATTCGAGTACGCAAGTACTGTCTTGAACCGCGGTCTTCGCCACCGTCTTTTGCATAATCTTTGCGCAACGGCGTACCCATATGACATTCACCCCTAACAAACTCTTTCAAAAATGCCGTTTTGCAACGACTACAAATCGTTAAAAACCGCTAACATACTTTTCGAGAAAATAAGTGTTAACCTTTATGGGAATGCTTATAGGTATAATATAATGTGAAATCTCTGGTATAAAAGAAAATCCCGGACACGCCACTGGAGTATAATACAATATTATCGTTATATCACACACCGCGCATAATTTTATAACGAACGGCCTTCGACGGTCGTCACTCGATTGAAAATAGTAATAATAAAGTCGGATCTGATGAACAATAAAAAAAAATCACACTGTGCAGCCGAGGTTTGGCCGTGCGGGAGTCGAGCTGCACCGGAGCGGCTCTCGTTGCACCGTACTACACCTACACGTCAAAAACAATAACAATAATAATAATAATAATAATAAAAATAATGATTGTTATTGCGTTTCTTGTTCGTAGGTAGGTTACACACAACCGTCGTCTATTCGTCGTCGCGTGCGTAGGTTTTATAATAATCGATATTTATACACGACATTATAATATTATATTATTATTAGATTAGATATCTTTTTATAGTTATTGTACCGAAACACATTATTGCCGCTGACCTCGATCGTTCTGTTGTCGGATGCACTGCGTGTGCACGAGATACAAATATGTACAATATATAATATAATGTATGTAATATACACCCTGCACACGTGCACAGTGCATATTATTATTATTATTATTATTATTATATTATATTTACCTTATAATAATAATACTGCACGTGTGTGGTGTGTCGATGTCGTCGTCGTCGTCGTCGTCGTATAGAAAGACAAGGCCGTCATCACGTCGTCGTAGCCGGGTGCACGCCTATGTATAGAAGAAGGATATTAATTTTGTTTATTTATAATTTATAGGTCACCGTGGAAAATAATAAGTTTAAAAATGTTGACGAAACTAAAAGAAAAGTGTATTCGTATAAATTATAGACATGAAACAATATCCTACCTACAGAAATGGTACATTAACTAAATTGATTTCGATTTTACAATAACACTAACTCAGTAATAACTGCCGTGATAATGATTTCTAGCGCCTGAAAATAATTATGTACAGTCCACGCTCATGGTACATTAGGTTCAGTTTTAAAAACCTCGGCGCAGCTATGTGAAATTACTCGTATTATTTATTGTGCAGTTATGGTGATTGAAAACGAAAGTACCTAAGTAATTTTCTCTGCTTATCTAAATTTAAAACTAAACAACTAAAAAAAGTACAAAAAAGCAACTTATATTTGAAATAATATTCACTTTTTTTATAAGCTTTTTAGCATTAACATTTATTTTAACACTCCCAATTAAATAGTACTTACTCTATTCTAGACGAGTGATTAATTACGATTAATTAATGAAGATCGTGTCTTTATTTTATTATCGTTTTTTGAAAAACTGTCAAAATGTTCTTATCATGTTATATCCATATTATACTTAAGTATACAAGTTTAAAAATAAAATATAGTTTGGATATTAATAAAGGAGACAATAACGATAACGGTTGAAGGGGTTGTGAAGTGGAATTGAAAATAGAAGAAAATTAAATGGTTTTTTTCAGTCACATTTTTATTTCTAATACAGGTGATTTATAAAGTACACAATATATACTACAATAAATTTAAATGCATAATTTTATATTCAATTGGTAAGTAACATTTTCCGTCGAGCTAAATATCATTATATTTCACTGTGCAGTTTCGATTTATTATCACCTATCACTACCAGGAGACAGGTATAGGTTCCTATACACTATTAAATATTTTCTATACTCCTTTGGGTCTCTACTTTTCCGACCCATCGCACGCGCGATTTGACGCAGCTGCTCGTTACATATTATTTTGACAATTATTATAATTCACGCGCACAAAATTTAACGACGTGCGCCCCGACCGTAATTTATCCCTACGACGGTTTAAATAATATTGTTATTGTATTATTATTATTGGAATAATTGCAATTATTGTCGTAGATCTGTTAGCGTTGTTGTTGTTATTAAATCACTTCGGAAACTCAAACTGTATTATACGACCGACCACCGTGAGCCGTAAAAACCAATTGCCCGGGGCGATAATGATCGTATACATATAATATAATATTTTGAATATTTTTACTGGGGTAGACGAATGATATATGATATGTTTGATTGCCTGCCCATAACCACTGCCGTATCACAAAAATAAAGAGGTGATTATTTTTAATTTTTATTGATCATTAAAACCGAGAGCAACGTAAATGGGGGCTATTCAGATTTTTTTATTGCGCGCGGGCATTTGCATATATACCTACCATTTAAATAATATAATCTATAAACCCTTCGGAACGATGCGCCCGGCACGTTATATTATTGTAATTATTTCAAGTATACTTATAATATACGTCCTTAAACCATCCTTAAAAATTTAAAATATACGATCGGTGGAGGATGGTTAAAATCATAATGACGTGACCCTTATATCTTAAGGTTTGGCACGTTTCATGTGAACGAGTCGTTTATATGCGTATATACGACCTAACACATATTATAATCTACAGTATAATGAAAATGAATATTTCGTGAACATTACCATGTGCAAAGGATTAACTGTAGAGGAATTATTATACGGACGAGCGACTCGTAAATTTGTCGGTTTTACGCTGCTGTACGGTATTATGACTTGCGTTTTATGTTTAACGGCCATCGTACAAACACCCAACATACTGTACAATATT
The DNA here is from genome assembly GCA_009835225.1 of Aphis craccivora. Lineage (NCBI taxonomy): Eukaryota > Metazoa > Arthropoda > Insecta > Hemiptera > Aphididae > Aphis > Aphis craccivora. Next base: position 16,123 of record VUJU01000127.1, on the reverse strand, counting down.
ATACGTAATACGTATATATACCGTGTATATTGATAATGATCGCGTATTATTATATTTTCTTCCAAAAAATAACGTACAATTTTTTTTTTGGTACCTAACAAAATTAAACGCATTCCTGCATGACCAAAACTATGCTTCAACTCGATGAGGCCCCATAATTAGGGCTTGGTCGAAGACTAGAAATTATGACCGCACGAGCCCACCAAAAATGATGGACATTACTGTGTGGGGGTGGCTGCTGAAACCATCAGTTAAACATTTATACTAAAACTGGTTTACGTATTGTATAATTGCAGTGTGCAACGTATACGAAACTTTGATTATTACTCCAAGTCGACGGAGACGATATTGGTTTCTAATACTGTAGAATATACCTACGTTTAAATTATGCCTATATATAGGAACATTAAGTGGAGTGTTTTTATTTTTTTTTTTTAGTCCAAAATATTTTTGTCCATACTATATGGGTTCAATAGTTTTCTCTTGAGCAATTATTTTGTATTATATAGATATATACAAATATACAATACGAAACTAACCAAACACAAACATCGATACGTATAATTTAAATATCAGTTATTATTCGACCTAACCATAATACTTATTATAAACTAAAAAAACATATATTTTGTTTCATATAAACATCGACATCAACGACGTCAAGTCCCTGCTGTGTCAATATCGATCGACTAAACGAGTTGTAACATTACTGTAATCGAGAAACAAACAACGATCTTAAACACGATAAACGCTACATATTATAATACATATAAAATTACACACAGAACGATTCTTTTATCAAAGAACAATCATATTATTTCAAAAAATATTGAAGATTACAAAAATATTTTAAGTATTTCGATGTACTTATTAAAGTTATCAATTTATAAGGTGGAGTAGTTAATTAATTACAATTTTTAATATTTATATATGTAACTCATGTGGCATATTTACGGGGGGAGGGGTATTAGGGAGATACATCTCCCTCTTGACCGTTTTTTTTAGCTTATATCACTGTATTAGCTTGTATGAAAAGATTAAAAACATATTTAAGAAATTCTATGATGAAGGAGGTAAATATTCTCTATTCACTAATGACATATTTGTTGTTTATTAATCGTTTAAATTTTGAATATTATTTTAATTTTAGTCCAGATTGAATGAGTTTACAAATCTTTACATTCAAAACAACATATTATGCGATTGGATTTCGAAGAAATTATTGACGAAATAGCTAAAAAACCTAGAAAGATACAGTTTGTTTTGTAAATGATTCATTATTTAATTCATATCATATATTTTATGTTATAATTATAAGGTTTATGCGCCTACTATGAATATTTATATAATTAGGGCTAGGATTTTTAAGCATAATATGCTTCTTTTTTTATACATGAGATAGAGATCAAACTTTTATACCTAGATACATAAATTTGTTTCACGTCATTCTGATTCCAAATAAACCATTTTTTTTTTTGTTGCTTTTTAAATTATTCAAGCTGTGGATTTTTTATATGTTTATTAGGTACATGTTATTGTAATAAAAAAAAAAATAATTAATAAATAATAATTAATGGAAAAACCCAGAATACGGGTATTGGATTATTATTTTCGTTATCGGCTTGTTTATATAGGTAATATTAAACGTATATAATATAGATTATCGATTTACATAATATAGCTTGCAGTACCTATACGGTCGTCGGTCAGTATGTCTATAACATCGATATCGATCATTTCAAAATTTAAATTACTGTTATAATTTGAAATCTCTGGTATGAAGTACGCACCGATCATTCCAGTGGATGTAAAAATTTCGATTTCTATGTATAAAAATATTCTATCGGACATTATAGTCAGTTTCACTATTGTAAATCTTGGGAAGTACATGGTAAATAATTCCTTTTTTTTAATTTATTTTTTTTTTTTTTAAGTAGTTCATGTTAATTTTTGCACGACTCCATAGCCAAAACTTTTTTTTTAAACAAATATTCATTTTTTTTTATACCTTCATAAAATCTTTCAAAAAATATTCTGCTTTGGAATAAGAAATTAAAATATATATTTTATTCAAAAAATTAAAAATATAATTTTAGATTCTGAGCGGAGCGATGAATGTATTGACTATTGATTTTAAAATCTTAAGTTCTAACCAAATGTTTATACATAATTAATGTTTCCTATATAGTTATAATTTTATAAATATTTTGACTCTTTTTGATATAGGTAGTAAAATGTTTCTCATAAGTATTTTGTACTACAACTAAATATTTAAAAAATATACAAACACAAGTATTTTTTTTAAGTAAATGAAGTTCAAATTCGGAGAACATTACATATATAAACTACAAATAACGGTATTAATTATTTTGTTATTTAATTCAAATACATTATTCGTGGAAACTATACAGTGACCCAATCGATACCCAATATGTACATTGTACACTGTACAGTAAGTGGTATCCATCCATCCACCTTTTTCTTCTTTTAAATGGGCAATGCGTGATTTCTTTATCACATTGTCCACGCCACACATTGATCTTATAATATAAGTTACCAAATTTACAATATTTGTTGTTGTTTATAGTTCTGTTAGGAACGCCCGAACATAATATGTCTTATTCGTTAAAAGATCTTTATAGTTTTATAAATCCCGGTCGCCTGGGTTGTACGATTTTTATTTGTCGTTTTTGCATTCCATTTCCTTTGGTATTTTGGTATGTTTAGTTTCTTTGCCATTATTATATTTCGTTGTTAGAGTATATTATTTTGTAAATGTTTTTGTACTCCTGCATACATACCTACGTGATTTGTGTTTATATGTTGAAAAGTGGAATCTCCGTAAGTAGACAAGTCTTAACCTGTATCTTCGATGGCTTTTTAATTTCCTTTTATATGCTACTGTGTATCCGTGTCCAAGGTGGCGTAGTACTCATATATGATATATCACTTACCAGTTACCTATATTATATGTATATAAAAGAAAAATGTCTATTATTTCTTCTTTAAAAAGTTTGTATGTCTTTTTTTAAATAAGTACCTACGTTATTGGTTTTAATATGTTAGAAAAAATTTGTGGTGTTTTGCTTGCTGCTTGTAATAGAAAATGTCTTTTCCATGCTACAATAATCTACAAATATTTTTTTTAAAATATACCATCTATAGCTTTTACTATACTTGAATCTAATATATCAACTTTTAAGATTAAAAAATAAGTTTACGTTATTAAATGTATTTAATATAATAATATATAGGTATTAGGCCGAAATAGGTATATACATTTCGTCTATATTATCTATACATGTATCTTATCCGCATAACCACCATTATTTATAAAAGTTTACATTGTTATTATATAAATGAGTGTGTCTTCGATAAAATAATCATTCAGTATAATGCACACCAGTACACATACTCATATATATTATGCGTTACAAGCAATGATAATATAATTAGATACTGCAATCAAGAATGACATACAATATTGAAATTGCTGTGGAGAGTATAGGAATATTGATATTATTTTTTAATGTAATTTTTGACAATGCTTAATAACGTATAAGACGTACTAAGATTAGTAAGATTTCTACAAATAAGAATATCAATAAAGCGTACTTAACGCGAATAATCAACATGAAATCCTCTTCAGGCGATATGATGTTAGGTCAACTTTTTTTTATGCAAACTAAATTTATCATCATTCTTATTAATATTTTATCGTATATGACAAATTACTAGATTATGGAATTTTATTATTTTGACAATATTAAATATTTTATGACTAGCTCAAAAAGCAAACTTATTAGTTTTGCTCTTACATTAATATTTTACAATTACATTTTTTAAATCCATCTGGTCCAATGGTAAATTGGTAAGTATTATCTACGCCCGATGCCAAAGAGTTATCCACTTATAACCTTTATTACTTAACGAATTGTATAATGATGCGTGTAAACATATAATATGCGTCGACATCCGGACTATTTCATCTGCAAAGATAATCATATAGTATGTATAATATTATATAAATTACATAGTGATGTTCGTACATATTTCTATTTAATATTGCCTACGATAATTAATATGATTTATATAAACCGGTGACGTAGTAAAGAAGAGATTTTTTGGGGGAGGGGAAGGAAGGTTCAAATATAAAGGGGAAGTCTAATTAAAGTCCCTCGTGATTTATAATCAGTATACTGATTCTACGAGTAAAACACATTTTAGACTTTTTCAGAACGCTCTGTATAAATTAAAAATTATATACATATATCATGATGATTACGTCTTACGCGTAATATTAATACATTCACAACTATTTCAGGAGCTCACTAGAAAATGTAGTTATTTCCTGAATTATTATCATCGTGGCCGGTGGCCGGTAACATATTATATATTGTAATATACAATAAAAAAAATTTATTATTACACAGTGTGCAGGATAAACACTAGCGCAGCCGCGGAGACTCGACAATACATGTATATTATAACTGCAGCTTATACAGACGAATCCGGCCAGACCTTGGACGAAATCCAAAACGCAGCAGCATCATGGTTTCAGATTCTTGATTTCGTATTGTGCGCGGGGATGAGATTCACGTCGCGGGTGTATTATATATAGGTAGTAGTAATATTCGAAAAACATAGCTTGCACAACAGTAGTTATATTATATATATTTTATAATACACACACACACACACACATATATATATAAGGTACTAACTACTAATGATCCAAGACATTTATTGCGGGACCTAAGGCCGTTCGTGTTCCGAGTAATTTGATCTACAGCTACCGTGCTGGTGCTATTATGTTATATTGTATAACCGCGGTATAGGTGTTCGTTTGAAGTGAGAGCGAGAGCATCAATCCTTCGTGATGGTTCACGTAGTTTGGAGGAGCCCTGCAGATGACGCCATTGTATACTATGCTTTATAATATGCCTACGTCCGAGACGTGATGGGACTCGCGGTGTTTGGCGGCGCTTTTAAAATTATATAATATAATATGATATTATTCCTAGGCTCGAGGCTCACATTTATATATATATATATGTGTGTTATTATATTATCATCTTGCAACGTATAAATATGGTATACCTTAATCGATGCATGGTTATAACCACGGGTATACTGCCGCAGACGCGTCTGCGAAATAAACGATTATAAGATTATAAGGACAAATGTTCGTGTGGCCGCTCACACTGTAATCTGCGGAAAAGTAGGTATAAACTGAAATCGACCTTTTCACGAAAATTTGACTGCAATTTCATTACACTTTTTTTATTAAAATCAACTCAAATTTTGAGTTTTGACACTAAACAATTTTTTTTTTTGGTATTTTTTATTTATTCACTTCGCACTTTCTAGTTTCCACTTTCACAATATGAAATTTATTATTATTACTTGGTTTTTATTGTATTTTCGATATTTATTTTCATATTATTACTCTTACAAGAGTTAGGTACTACTTTTACTAGCTTTAGAAATCCTGACCCCCTTCCCCCACATAAAATATAGCACTACCCGTTTTTATAATTTTACGTGATGAATTATTAATACTATTAAAATATGCACACTATTAAACTCACGTAAAATATATGTATATCCATTAATGAAATAAAAAGTATAAAACACGTATTATTTTTTACTTAAGGAATGAATTTTTATGGATAATAAAAATGCATTCTTATAAAAAAAGCTCTAATCGTAACATTCTAAAAGTGTCGAAAAAACGGAGTGTTTGTGGAATATGGTATACCTAATAATAATAAAAAAATACTAACCTGTTTTAAAATAAATCTAAACGGTATTAATTGAATGTTTAAATTGTAATTTGTAAAGATCGTCGTGTATATTATAATAATAATTATATGGTAATAAAATGCAATTATGTTTTATACCTTATTAGTCTGTATATGTAAATCACTATACTACAGGATTCCAAAGCTACTCTCGTATGGATAATGTATGTCAAAAAAACGGGGAAAAAAACAAAAAAAATAATTGATCGACTAACACAGCGCAGATGTGCTACGGTTAAATCGTGGGAAAAAAGCACACGCAGTGTCAAACTCGAGAATACAATTCACGAAAAATCGTCAAATCGACAAACTGTTTTCCAGTATTTCGTTAGAAACGGTTTCTATTCTACGAAACTATACCTACGTGTTTAACTTTTCGGGATTTCGCCGCAAAGGGGAATTATAATTTTTTTATAAATCCATAAATCTCGTCAAGACATTCGAAAATTAGATGCACGCACATCATACAAACAACATAAAACACATTACGCCCGTTGGTCTGGGCCGCGAGTAAGAGAGAAACAATATATATACATAATATTATAATAATGATACGTATACGCTTTTCTATTGTAATACCTGCCTATATGTACGGCGGCGGAGTGCATCTTTTCCGCACAATTCTCGTTCCTAATCCCTCTTTTCGGGCCGCCCGACCGCGTGTGTGTGAGCCGAAAGCCATGTAATTTACGCTACTAAATCACTACTTATATATATATTTGGTATATAGTTATATAGGTACATCATCCTTATAGCGGTCGGTCACGAAACTGACCTCTGCCGAGCTCGTCGCGTTTCCATATTAGAATGATTATTAAGAGTCGGAATGTATGTATATGCCGTGTGTACGCGACTGCAGCCTAGTACTGCGCTGCTGCAATTGTCTCACGGACCTTTCGTTCCGAGACGGACAAAGCCGCCACCGCACCGTATAATATTATGCCGCCGCGTTGTGGATGCTGTACGTACACTTCTGGGTGGTACTTAATAACGCATTATATGATGGAAAATATTCTCGACATTTCGTTATGCGTTATTCAATCTCGAGTATATAATAATAATATTGTACACATATTATACGGGTGGAAATTAAAAACGAAAGAAAAAAAAAATAGTGGTGTATGCGATGATGGGGGACGGTCAGTAATGCGTGTTTTATAGACGCACAAAAAGCATACATGGTGTATACTTACTTGTGACTTTTAACCGAGTTCTTTTACACAAACGACGCATTACGGCTTGTATACGACTTTAAACAGTATACCTATAGGTATACACTTCAAGGTGATTCTTTCAGAGTTAACTGTGGGTACCAACATAAATACATAATAACTCTGCATTTTGGTATAGAATATCGAATTTCAGGAGTGTATGTAGTTATATGTAATCTTAATGACTTAAACTTATTTTATAATAAAATATATTTCCAAAAACGTTAATATTTTGCCGTAGAAAATGACTGTTTATTCTCGAAAGAGTCACTTTTTATACGTTTTTTATACTTTTAATACTGCAATAACATACAGTCATGAAAATATTGTATCTTATAGAACGAATGCCTATACCGTGAATCTGTTAAAAATCAAAAAGTAATATATATATTTCTGCCGCTCCTGCTGCTGCTGCTGCTGTTGCTGGCAACAAGAGCAGGAAAAATATTGGAAAATATGTGGACGTCGAGTAGAAAGCGTGAAAAAAACATAACATACATGTATATTTAGGTGGGCGGTGTAGAATATCAGTACAAAAAGAACTCGAAAATGGTAGATTCTATTGCTGCAGTCTGCAGCTGAAGGATATTATGGAACAGCTGTACGGTGAACGTCTGCTGCAAGCGAAGGTTGTTCCGAACCATATGATTTCGTTTACTATACTATACTGAAGGTATAAGTTATAGTACGTATAACAATATTATGGTAAAAGCATATGTTGATTCGATGCATTTATGCTAATTACGAGTTTTGTTTACAAACATTTATGGCTTAAATAAAAACACATTAAGGAAGGCATTATACGTTAAATGAAAACACGAGCTACGTCCAGAAAGTAAGTTCCGTTTGGCAATAAAAACACGTAAAAGTCTACATTTAAAAAGAAATTTTATTTGATTATAAAGAACATGTAGGTACTACGTTATTTTTCTACATAGTTACCTTCATTATTTAGGCACTTATATCGTATCTGGGGTACTAGTTGTCGTGTTCTTCCTCATAGAAATATGGCGTCTGCGATTGTAACCATTTGTACTTGTATAATGTTAAGTATATAAGTATATCATCTTTCATCTTATCATCTTCGTTAAGGTTTCGACCAACTTTTAATGATTTAACGTGTAAAAAAATATTAAAATCACTAGGTGTCATGTCTGGAGTTATAGGAGAGATAATCAAACTGTTTCTATATGCAAAATCCATAAAAGTTGTAGTAGAAAATGGAGCTTACTTTCTGGATATACATCGTAGTATTTATATGGACAGCGAATTTTCTACATACAGCAGAGTGCGGGACACTCGATCGCCGATATTTTGTCAGCTATTCGGAGGTGTCCTGTATTAAGAAGGTACGTTTTGAAGTTTGCCCCCAAAAACAAAAACACCACCCAATACTTGAGGGTGTTCGCTATTTATATATGCTTGCGATTAGGAGACGTTTCGCTATATTTATAACTACAATAATAAGACGCTCGAACCACTATAAGTATACACATAATCATATTATAATTTAAAAGGTACCAAAGGTACCTACTATATTATGTTATAAAAAAAAAAATGCTTTTAAATGTTACAAATACATCATAAATAATATGTAAAACAGAATTGAACGGTATAATACGAAAATACAAGTTCTATAGTCATGATTTGATTTCTACCGCCGCTATCTATATAGGTATATGAGAAGTCTTTCGTATATAATAGTATATTATTCGAATTTTATTCAGATTAAAACGTGACGGTCAAATCGCTTGTAACACAATACACATTTGTAAGTAGAGACAGCACGTGGGTAAATCGTGTAAATGGGGAACAAGTAAAAATACATTGCTTTTAAGGGGTAGATAAAAAAAAAGTCTAATTGCATTAAATTTTCTATTCACAAATTTAGGGATTTTTTTTATAGGCACACAGTTAGAGCACATCGTACCCGCATGATGTGTGGTCTTTCAGATAATTCTAGTTACGTTGAGCGACAGCTGCATACAACGGCCGTCCGAAATCAAATCAAATTCAATGACTTAGAAATACACAGAAGTATACAATCTGACCACGTAAATAGTCAAATTTTTTGTTGGTTTTTTTTTTTACTTGAAAGATGAGAACTTTATTTAGTTTGCATTAAACTCTGATTTTTAATTAACTTAAAATAACTTCAGAAAAATACATTTCAAAGTATTCAAATTCATCATTACACATGAGCATACTAATCATACTATATAGTATATAGTTACAACTTTTGAAAATAGAGTTGTAAAATCTGAATTCAGTGCGATCTCCGCACAGTCTAGTCTTTAACTTTCGATTAAAAATTCAAATAATATATGATTGAATTCAACGAGGCGTAGTAAAGGATTTTTTGTCGTTCAAGTTGAAACGCATTGGCTTCGGTAACTTTAAAATAAGAAATTTTATACGACAATCGAACAAAATTATATTATTTACTACAATTATATGTTATTTCTACGAGATATGTCCAAAATTGACTTGTTTCATTCTGCCTGCACGCCGACAAAATCGTGTATCATATTATATTATTATACCTTTTTCGCGTTATTTGTGAAAACCGCAAATGTTAAACCACGCGCCCGGTCGTATATTATCGACGTTACAGAATCTCCGTAACACGTGCCCGTCTCGTGCCGAAACATATATACAATATATATAATATATACGTAGGATACGGTTTTTCAAAACGATCGGTACGAGATACGACCCTCAAACAGATCGGTCGATGGCCGACTACTGTCCAGAGATATATATATATATATATATAGTGTGTGTGTGTATGTAAGACCGATGATGCTGGACGGCCCTTTGATGAGTGCCGAATATTTGTTCACGTCCCATTGCCCCCGAGCCCTTCCTCCCAACACCCCCGCAGCAACCACCGTCGTTGCCGCTGCCGCCGCCACAGACACGCGTATGTATATGACGTATACATATATATATATTCTATAGGTATGCTGCAGGAGGAAAATGTATTATTTTAATAAAAAGATAATATATATACGCGGCAAGTGTGCCGGGCACGTGTTTTCTTTCATCCCGATTGTCGCCCCCAGCAGGACGTACGTATAGATATATACGTTTTTTCCAGCTGGTCCATGTGCGTGCGCTTTATATATATATATTATAATAATAGAATAGAATATAATGTACGATGTGATATATTGCGCAAAGATATATTACATTACAAACGAAATTCCTCAGTTAAAGGTGCGCGTGCACTTTGTGTGGACGGCGAACGGCTGACACGCGTATACTGTACCTATACGTTGTTTTCGAAAAAGATGACGACGACGTTATTTATATGTATGCATAGGTAGTATATGGTTGTATTCCAAAAGCGACATACCGCGCCAAAAAAGATTCGATGTCGATATCGTCATGACATCGTAGTATATTATTAATTTGGAACCCGAGGTTAGCTGCGCAGTAAAATTTCTCACGACGTAGTTGTACCTATAGTTATGAAATGAAAATAAAAAGGTATGTGCACCTAAATGTATCAATATACTAAAGTATAATATAATAATAGTAATATTAAGGTATTTAGGTCTTTTTTTTGTCAGACGATCACACCACCATGTTCTGTCGCAGTCTTACGAACGCTCAACACATATAGCACATTTTGAATTCGATCGACCGTGTGTCGTCAATTATGTGAATTCACCAAACCCAAAAGTAATAAAAATAATATTCTATCATATTATCATGAAAAGCCAAAATACTATACTTACACGGATAATATTCTTACCTTTAATTTTGATGATCGATAAATTCACAATAACACTGAACTATTTGATGCTATAACAACACAAAAACGGTTTAATTGAACTCAAATGTATTATAATATTATGTTCTACGTTTGTAAAGCAGTGATAGAGGTACTGGTACTATTATGTGGCGGTCTGACGAAGTTACGCCGGGACGAAGAATCGACAGAATCCGCCAAAATACAAAGTGTGACATCTACGAATATTAAGACTAAAGTGATTTGTACTTTGTAGTCAATATGTTTTAATCGAACCATCAAAAACGCATAATGTGACTATCGGCAAGCGCCGGATTTCTACAGATAATTAGGTAGGTAATATAAATGTATTTAAGTACCTTGATCGTTTTTATAGCTTTTAACAAATATTTTCTCTAAATACCACATAGTCACAAATATTTTTCAAAAACTATTAAATGATATTTTTAAACCATTTCTAAATGTCAGCGTTACTATAATGTTAGTCATAATAGAAACAACGCCCGTAATTGTTTTATAATGTATTTACTGCATTAGGTACGATTTTCTAAATGAAGGCTAATACTTTAAAAGTACTATGCAAAACTGTTTGATTAATAGCAGTAGATTTTGTGCATAAATAAATAAAATTACTTCAAGATCATTAGGTAATCAAAATAATGCGTGATGGAGTATAAAGAACTACCGTAGTCTGTTGGAATAATATTACAAAAATACAAATGTAAAATATGCTTAAAATAACATTAACAGTTCTCACAAAACTTGTAAAGAAAATGTAACGATTAAATCGATACATATTCTGGTATACCTCCCTAAAGTCTAGTTTAGTTTTAGCTCACAGCATTAGGAATATTAGATAAATGTGTTTGTATTTATAGGCATGAACCAGAAGAGAAAGTATTTTCATCGAGTTTCTGATGAATCTATAAATATACTCTCACGAGCAATATTATTATGTATCCGCATCAAGGCGGCTCCACTATTTACTCAGATCGTTGGCAGACGGCAGTTGACAGCGCACACTTATTAGATAAGTACCGATAATATGATAATGTATTATAATGGAATATTAACAAGTAAGTAACGATTTACAAAAATACCGTTCTATAAATATGTATTAACTTTGTAAAAAAATAAAAAATTATTCGTTTGTTTGTTTAAAAATTGAAAATACTTAACGCGGCTTATGAAATGTCAACAGTGCGTAGTAAAAAATATATAGTACGTTTAACCAATAAGAACGCCGAATCCTCGTGTGTAGGTATTATTGTTTCTGTCTTATAAGCCATAAACGTACAGTATATTGAAAATCTGCCTTCAGTAGAATCAATTGTGTGTTGTTAGCTTTAATATTAGAGTGAATATTAACCTATATAATCAAACAAGCAGGTAAAAACATTATCAAGAGTATTTGGGTTAAATATCAATAAAAGGACCTAGAATTTATATATTACCATAGCTATGTAAGTACCTGGTTCATTAAATTTAGTAATAGGTCGATTCACTCTGATATATAAGCCAACATCACGAAATCGGTGCTTCTAGACGCAAATTTGCGCAAGTTGTACATTTGTAAGACAGAGACAACACTCGCAGGTTCGATATCCTTTTATTAATGCATAGTACGGAATTATTTGAATCAATTATTTTTTAAGTGGTTAAAAATGTAAACTAAACTTTAAATTGTCTCACACAATAAACTCGTCATTCGAATATGACAAAAAATTAAAATATTAATTTTTTTTTTTAAACATAAAGAACATTTTTGAAAGTTGTTTTCTCGAAAATTGTGAATTTTTTATTTTTTATTGATAAATTCGATTCAATTCTAGTATCAAACAGTTTAAAATTGTAATCATGCTATTCTATTACAAAATATTATTTTATTTTAGGTGGATTACTATAGTGAAGCTATTAGAAATCACTACGAAACACAAACGGTTCTCCTATTGTATAATTTCTCGTTTTCGTTAGTATAACACGTTCTCTGTATGTAAATGATTATGACAATATTATATTAATACATTATTATTTATTACGATCCTCGCGTGCGGTTAACGTGAAACGACGACGAAGACGACATCGATATAATATAGAATCATCGTGTGATCGTCACACACGACACATTATAATAATATCTAAGACGACGACGAATTTATTAATATGTATATTGTATGGTACTATTGTAGATAATCGCCGGTCAGTGACCGGAATAGACAAAATCCGAATACGCTCTAATATAATATTATAGGCTTCAGTCGGACCGGGAGGACGTGTGCCGCCGAGAGAATTGGTGCTGGCGGCGGCGGCAAACGGTCGTCGCGGAAACGGAAACGATCAGAGACGGCGACGGTAGCGAAGCGCGCTTTGAATATTTGATTGGGCCGAAACTTCCGAAATCGGTTGACCACGAAAATCGGAAACACGGCGGGTCCGGCGACCCGACATCCGGCAATGTACGCAGTCGTGTGATCGCCGCGTATCGACAGAAAATAGAATGACGACGAGCCGCTGAAACAGCACGGCTGGTAAACGCGTGGCAGCGGGTGGACGCCGCGGACGAATGGTACATTATTGTGCGATATTATAATGCGCGAGACGATATTATTATTGTGTTTTTCTGGTTTCAAAGGTATAAAACCGTATTTTTTGGGGGGCCACGGTGAATCTGCCGGGCGTCAGGTAAGGATACCTGTATGTATATAGGTATAATACAATACAGTCGCGTTGTTTACGACGTATAACCGTATTTATTATATGTATATATAATGTAGGTAACGTGTGTAAGATTGACGGCGTGATCAGCGGCGGCGGCGGAGGAGGATCGTGGAAACAGCAGCCCGTCGGCCCGTCAGAAACAGCAGCGGCCACGGACAGAACACCGAGCAAAGCAGCTGTTGCGTGCACCTGGTGCCCAGGACGATGACGACGTCGACAACGACTACGACGACGACGACGACGGAGACGGAGACGGCGAAGACCTCGCGGGCCTTAACACACACACACAGGCACAGACACGTTTGGATGAGGAGACGGCAGCTGGTCCGTCAGTATGAACATTAATATATACAAACGCATGCACACACAAACCCGAGGAAGACAGTCGCGGGGCACAGACACACACACACACGCACGAGCATCATACGAATAAAAGGTACCTTTTTTCACCCCCCGCCCTCCCCCGCTAACCCGATCGCGCTGCACCCCGACCGACCGGTATATAATAATACGAGTTATATAACATGGCGAAACACCGTATGTGTGTGCGTATAGGTCCTACCGTGATTTTCCCGCCAAAAATCCTCACCATATACTATTGACCTCGCCGAGCCATCGGCACCCGCACACCACCTGCACACGCGACCTTATACACCAAGATTCCCGCCAAAATACACCTGCTGCTGCTGCCCGTTCTCTCTCTTCTCTCTCTCTCCGTCAGTCTCTCGCTGTACGTTATAGGTACCTACCTGGTACCTATACCTTTATTATCACCTGCTTTTTTTTATATTTTATATATATAATGTGTGTTTTTTTCCTCAATGCCTTGTGCTCGCGAACGTCTATCGTTACTCGACGGTCTCGTTATACATATATATTATTATAATAATATAAAATACATTTGTGTGTGTATAAACTAAAAATCGGTTCTCCAATAGACTGCAACAGCTGTTCCGGCGACGGTGGCATATATAATACAATGAAATAATAATAAGACCCTGTTGCACGGCCAACATTTTTATATATAGGTATATTATATGTATAGCACACGTGATGTATAGGCTTACAAAATTGTGTAGAATAGAAAATTTTACCTAAAGTGCAGTAGTTTTTTTTTTTTGGTGCAGTGCCTGTGTGTACGCGAAAAAATGGGATAATGTTTCGGGCAACCGTGTCTAGATATGCCTATATAAACCAACCCTCGCGACAAGCCCAAAGACTAAAATCTATACACTACCTGCTATATCTAACCTTATATATGCCACCATTACGCGTATTGTATAATAATATATTTTATAAGACGCACCCCGCAGACGACGACCGTGTTACGCAACATCATCGGGGGCTACGGCAGTCCAGACGTTCGGGCAGGGTGTGCCGCGCTGAAGGTCAGACGACCCCCGTGGGAGAAGGACGTCGTCGTAATAAATAATAATAATAATAATAAGGGCTTGGATTTATGATGAACATAATATATAACTATGATGCGTGATCACGTATTTTTTCGAAATCGCTATTGGCCGATTTTGACACGCTTTTCGAAATATAATTTTGAACGTATAACTCGCTAATTTTTTTTTTTTTTTTTACAGGAAGTCATATAATTTCTGTAACGGCTTATTCAAATGTATTGAATTCATCTTTGAATGCAGAAAGAAACCTTTAGAAAATGTAGAACACATTGAAAAACTACTGACATTATGAATAAAGTGTGATTCTGAATTCACCATAATATAATGTTCACCCTCATTTTTTCCTGTATTAATGGAATTATTCGTATACGTTAGTACCAATTGGTTTTTTTGATTTTTAAAAATTGGTACTTATAGCACTGTGTTTTCAAAAGAAATCGATATCGCAGCAGTACCCTTATAAATGGTAAATAAAATGTAAGTATTTTAAAATATGTCCTTGTCCCTTGAGTATATCATCTACTTGAAATTATAAAAATCAAAAATAATTAAAATAAATTCGCATAATTCAGCGATACTCGATGAATCACCCTGTACATGAGTACAATAATTCAAATTTTTGAAAGCTCGCTAAAATTCAAAGAAATAACCAAAAGATACTTTCGAAAAAATGTATTTCAAATTTTCTTTGAACTTCCTGACAGTAAAATTAAAACAGATATGAAAATGACAAAATGTGCAGGCTATATCTATTATATAAATGTGAAAATGAAAACCAATGTAAAGCTTTGAGGCCTATGTTCTCGGAAACTACTGAATAGATCGTTACGATTTTTTTTTTTTTAATTAAAGAGTTAATTGCGGAGAAGGTTTATGGCATTTGATCGATTTTCTAACTTAATAAACAATGGAGTTATCAATTATTATAAATAATGGCCTGTTACGTAGACTATTATTATTATTTTATTTTCGGTAACCATAGTAACAATTTTTATTATTATTATTTGTTTTCCCCGTTTTTGTAACATTTTTCACTGATGAATCGCTCCTGTAGAGAAGCTACTTATGTAAATGTAATGATATGTAATGTAATGACGTCACTGTCCAGCAAGATATAAACTATATTAAGGTCGCTATTGGTTATGATTGAATATAATAGTTGTAGACCTGTTGTTATATTTTGTCAAAACCATAACAACAAAAATAAGAATTAGCGAAATA